>PVLC010024985.1:0-24067 GCA_004027655.1 Graphiurus murinus
GTGGTACTGGGGATGGAACTCAGGGGCATTCTACCTCCGAGCTACACCCCCAGTCCTATTTTTTATTCTTTATTTTGAAACCAAGTCTCACTAAGTTGCGGAGTGTCTCACTAGGTAGCTGAGGCTGGCCGCGAACCCGGATCCTCTGGTCTCAGCCTCCCGAATGCTGGGATTACAAGCGTGCGCCACCACGCCCGGCCCCAGCCCTATTTTTTATTCTTTATTTTGAAACCGAGTCTCACTAAGTTGCGGAGTGCCTCACTAGGTAGCTGAGGCTGGCCGCAAACCCGGATCCTCTGGTCTCAGCCTCCCGAATGCTGGGATTACAATTGTGCGCCACCATGCCCAGCTGATTTCAATACTCTTGATTTATTAAATCATTGACCAATGGTGATTGAACTCAGTCCCAAGCCCCTCTCCCCTCCTTGGAGGTAAAGTAAGGCTGAAAGTTCCAAAACATAAACACAGGGTCCTGAAGCCAGCTGGGGACTCCAGCCTCCAGTCATTTCATTAGCATACAAAAAGACATTCACCACTCAAGAGCTTACAATGATTTTATAAGCTCTTATGCCAGGAACCAGGACAAAGACAAAATATCTACTTCTTATTATACCACAAAATTACATTCCTCAACAAAGAAATAAAGACATCCAAGATATTTCTAAATCCAAGAGACTATTTTTCAAATTAGCCAGGGTCATTTAGTAACAAGGAACAAAAATCCATTCTTACTGGCTCAAATAAAAAGGGAAATGGGGTTGTAAAGACAGTCTAAGGAATCTGGCTGACATCTCCTGGTAGAAAATAAACGGTAACCAGAACTCAGTGAAAATCTACTAAGATACTGAAGTCAGGAGTGACCCTCTTCTCTGGGGCTCTCTCAGTCCCCATCTCTGCTTTTTCTGCCAGTCTTCTGCACTTTCTCTTTGGAAACTTGATTTTCTGTGTTGGCTAACTATCTACTGTTCCTGAACTTTTATTTCATACAGATTTGGTTTGTTAAGCTGCTGCCTGTGGCCTCAATTCTACAAGAAGATTCAGATGCAAATACTACTGCCAAATTGTCCATCCCACATATCTTGAATTTGAATTTTCAGGATCGGGACCACTATTGTCTAGGAGGCTCTGGTTAGATTCTCCAGGTCAGTTGTATATTCCTCATGTCTCATCAGCTGTGTTTGACTGGGAGATGGGTGGATAAGTTGGTTATTGACTGTAGCAGATCTTTTGAGATAGGGGCTCTGAGTGAGACAAGAATCCCAAATCTGTTTGCTGCAAATGTGACTAAATGCAAGCAGAGTACAGCTGGTGTGGTGGCACACCTGTAATCCCAGTACCTGGGAGGATGAGACAGGAAGATCACAGATTCAAGACTAGCTTCAGCAACTTAGCAAGATCTTTAGCACCTTAGTGTGACCCTGTTTCAAAATAAAAAATAAAATAGGACTGGGGGGTGTGTGGCTCAGAGGTAGAATACCCCCTGGGATTCAATCCCCAGTATTACAAAAAAAGGAAGGAAAGAAAAATGCAATCAAAGCTGGGTTGTCTGCATAAAAATGCATAAAAAAGACGTGGTTTTATTTTGCTATGTCAATGTAAGCAACATGCTTTTGGGGAAAAAAAGTTACATCCTAGGTCTTTTTAGGTCTATAGGTCTATAATGAGGGAAGAAAAAGGATTAAAAGAAAACATATTCATATAACCTAAATGATCTACTTTATGGGATGGAACAATTTTACCAAAAAATCATCACTACTTGTTAGCCAGTAAAATGCTATCATTGGATATATTTAAGAAACACCAGCATGAATCAGCAGTCTTACTTTTTTACTTGCATTTCACAAAGCACATGTGAATGGACTATCATATTTCACTTCAAAATAACCCTGCCCAGAAAATATTGTCATCCCTATCTTTCATATAAGACAACAGAAACCCAGAGAGACAAAATAAAGCACCAAAAAAAAGTAGAATATAGAATTATCGTATTTCACAGCAAATGGAATGGACTCCTGCCTTGAATATAAGATGATCCTAGGATAGAATAGATTAAGAAAAATATAAACCAAAAGAAAGACATTCTTCTAATAAATAATGACATGATGCTTTTCTTCAATTAAAATGTATTATTTTACACTTATTTAAAGGGCTCCTTTAGAATTTATTATGATTTGGATAAGGGTCTCCCAAAGATCCATGTGTTAAAAGCTTAGGCCCCTGTCCACAGTGCTACTAGGAGGAGTCACAACCTTTAAGAAGTAGGATCTAGTGGGAGGTCTTCAGGGCATCAGGGACATGCCCCTGGGAACTGTGGGACTTGGGTCTCTTCCTCTTTCCCTTTTGGCTATGCAGGGATGAAATGTGTGGTTTTACTCCATGACGCTTCTCCTGCCATGATGTGCTGTCAGAGGCCCATGGCAACAGGGGTAACCAATCATGGACTGGCACTTCCAACTGTGAGGCAAAATAACCCCTTTCTAAGTCAATTGTCTTAGGTGTCTGTTATAGTAATGAAAAACTAACACAGGGGTATTTATAAGTATGTTTTATCACCATTAAGAATACAAAAAAAAGCAAAATAAATTAGATGAAATATCCCCAATACATTTTATATTTGGAATCTAATTCATTTTGAATAATTTATTCACTCTAAATCATTCAAATCTGGTGATTTTCCATTAAATATACATTAGTTAGTCTTTATCATATAATAAACCACCCCCAACCCAATAATAGTTCAGCTATAAGTTTTTGCTATTGCTCATGAGTCTGTGAGTTAGCAGGGGGTTCTGGTGATCTACTAGAAGACTCTACTAGTCTTGCTGTCCTTGCTCATTATCTGGCTGGTGATTTGACTGGAAGCTATGTGATGAAAGATGGCCTTTCTCACCTGTCTGCTGCTAGTTGGTTATTGCCAAGATATGAGGAAGACTGAAACACGTGTCTCTAGGCACCCCATGGGCTAGCTTGTTGTGGTTCTCATATTAACTAGGAAACTCAGAATAGGAACAAATTCACAGCTGCCATGTTCTCTTGGCTAAAGCCAGTTACTAGGGCATCCCAGATTCAAGGTATAAGGAAATAGATTCTACCTCTTGATGGGAGAAGCTGCAAAGTCACATTGCATAGAGCATGGACATCAAGTAGGATAGAATTTGGGGGCTATTTTTATAATGAATCCACCATATAAAGATCTTCTTAAAATTTCTTCCTATTTAGGATCTAGCCCCTCTGAATCATTTTTCACTTTTAATTGTCAATATCTAGTGATTTTCACCCAATTTGTCTTCTGGGTTATTACTAAGAGCATTTCTTAGAAGAGTTCTCCTCTATTATCACTAGATTTTCTTCCAAGCTACTGGTAATCTGTTGTATAAATTTCATTGCTAATTCTTTCTTGATTCTTTTTTCAGGGAGCCTACAGAAAATACTAAATAAATTAATTCCACTAAGTCTTCTTTGACTTATTGCTACAAATTTAGATGTTCTCTGATTCTACTTGCATTGTTTGGTATGTATACTGGGCTGGACTGTGGCCCTAAAGATATCAGATCCTGATCCCTGCAAACTATAAATGGTACCTTATTTGGAAAAAAGGACTTTTTCAAATATAAGTAAGTTAATGATCTTTAGATGGAGACATTATCCCTGATTATTTGGGTAGGCCCTAACTGCCATCACAAATGTCCTTGTTTCAGAAATGGAGAGGGAGATTCCATGCATAGAAGAGGAAAAGGTGATTCGAAGACAGAGATAGAGATTTGAAGGTATGTGGCCACGAGCAAAGGAATATCAGCAGCTACCAGAAGCTGGAAGGAGCAAGGAAGGAATTGTCCCTAGAACCTCCAGAGAGAATGTGGTCCTGAGGACATGCAGATTTGGGTTCAGTGAAACTGATACTGAACTTCTGGGCTCCAAAATCAAGAAAAAACAAATTGTCACCATTTAAAAGACTGAGTCTGTCGTAATTTGTTACTCAAGCCACTAATACAGCATGTGAGAGGCAGTCCTTTGGGTATATCTCAGTAACAAAACATATACAGTTTACTTCCTTTCTTACATTATTTAAAACATTTAGGTGTTAATTTTTAAGAAAATACAAAATTATGAATATTCCCTCAATGATGCATGCTTTTGTTAGTATATATTACTTCTCTATTTCCATGACTTCCTGTGCACAAAATAATATTTTTTCTGATATGGAATCAGAAAGTTACCTTTAAAAATACACTTTAAGCCGAGCGTGGTGGCGCATGCTTGTAATCCCAGTATTCGGGAGGCTGAGACCAGAGGATCCAGGTTCGAGGCCAGGCTCAGCTACCTAGTGAGGCACTCCACAACTTAGCGAGACCCGGTTTCAAAATAAAGAATAAAAAATAGGGCTGGGGGTGTAACTCGGAGGTAGAATGCCTCTGAGTTCAATCCCCAGTACCGCAAAAAAAAAAAAAAAAAAAAACACTTTAATCAAATCCAGCATGGGTACTACCAATTATAGAGATAATTCAATCAGAGACCAATATTAAGAAACATCCCAATTTTAGAAATGTGAGAATGTGGGGGAGGAAAACACATGTGAGGGTGACCATATACAGTAACTCTTGCATCATCCCTGAGCTTCCACTGTATGTGCTGGAAATAGATGAGTCAGTTGACCTGTTCTTGACCTCTACCTTGGGTTTTCTATTATTGCTGAATCTCTTCTACGCAAGTACTTGGAAGGGCAGAGCAGCCTTGTGTTCTGAAAAACACCAACAACTCCAATTTCCAGAAGGGCCAGCTACCAGGACATGCTGGCTGCCTCTGATACACTTCAAACACTAGGCTACGGAACCTTGACCTGCTATGTATGAAGCTGCTCCCATCCACCTCTACTCCAACTAACCACTCTCTCCCTGTGGTGGGCAAGTGTCTGGAAAAATGACTTCAAGGGATCTTCCCTGCATCTGTCCTGGAGGCTTTTACTTTTCCAAGGCTTAAATTTGGTCTCATGCTCTTCAGAGATGAGCTGTATATGGTGAACTATCATTCTTCTATGGATATATGCAGCCCTTATGCAAATATGTACATAAGCAAAGAACTTTCAGTATATGATAGGTACCTTAGCAGAAACTTCTCTCTACTACTAGAAAATAGATGAGAAAAATACTATGACATATTATTAGCCAGCTACCTTCTGGAATAGCTGAGCCTAACATTTCATCCCTCCATACCTGCCAATCCCTCTGCATCATCTTGGAGCCTTTCCCTCAAGCAATTTGAACTTCACAAACCTTTTTTATCTTCAGTGCCTGACTTTGCTTTTTCTTCTCTTTTGAATCCTAAAAATTAACTCACATATTATTTGTTGCTGAATTCCACTATCTTTCTCATCTTTTTTAATCAGATTCACTCAAATTTATTAGCATAACATTTTAAGAAAGCAACATTTTCAAAAGCTCATAGACGAGTCTGATCTTCAGAGGTTCTGTGATTAAGCTGCTCTGAAGCCAAGAGAATCATTTAATCTCTCCATGATTTGGTTTCTTCACCAGTATGATTTCTAAAGTTCCTTCCAGAATTAAGAAAAAACAGACACTATTCTAAAGAAATGTCCTGTGGTCTTTGAGGCAGACTGCTGGAATTTGGACTGATAAATCCCCTACTCAATCTCAACTGTATGTTGCAAAGCATTTCAGGAATTGTTGGTACCATGACTAGTTTTAGAGCCTTTACTGTCCTTGACCATCAGAACAAAAGGAAACCATGAGATTTAAGACTCCACCTCTCTCTTATTAGAGTGGTTTCCTTTTCCATATGTAAAAAACACTAAGAGAAAAGTTTAAAACAAATTGTACATTTATATCTCTTTGGTTACCATATGGTGCCATGGCTAAGGTTTATCCCTATTAATGGCTGGATAAGCAAATGTGGGATGGGAAGAGAAGGATGATGTCCCAAGGACACAGCACTCTCTGAGTACTTAAGCCTTCAAAATATTTAATCTTAGCCGGGCGTGGTGGCGCACGCTTGTAATCCCAGCATTCGGGAGGCTGAGACCAGAGGATCCGGGTTCGCGGCCAGCCTCAGCTAACCAGTGAGGCCCTTTGCAACTTAGTGAGACTCAGTTTCAAAATAAAGAATAAAAAATAGGGCTGGGGGTGTAGCTCGGAGGTAGAATGCCCCTGAGTTCAATCCCCAGTACGCAAAAAAAAATATATATATATATTTAATCTTTTTATCATAGTTAATTTGTCTCACCCACAGTTTAGCTGTTCCATGATTTCCAGATATTTAGGTTATGTCCTACTGAACTGTTTTACCATGATACTCATCTTGGATCTTTGTCAACATCTTCCAGAAGTAGACTTCTGTATCAAAAAGCATGACCCATTTTAGGCTCCTGATATATCCTGCTAAATTGCATGTCATTTTTTTTATTGGTGCACTATATTCATACATCTTTGTGAGGTACAAGCTGGTAGAGGCATACATGCACACATCTCTCATTTAACCCTTTCCCAACTCCTACCTGATTCCCTCCTTCTCATGTTTAGTTTAGTGGTGGACTTTGATATGTTTGTGACTGTATATCATGTACATTAGGGTGTTTCTTTGCTCATCTAAGGTTTCTCCTTCTTCGTCTTGAGTCCCTCTTATGACCCACTTTCTCCATATCTTCCACAAATTAGGAAGAGCATCTAATTTTTTACTTTTTGTGGCCAATTAATCTCACTTATCATAATGTTTTCCAGTTCCATCCATTTCCCTGCAAATGGCATAATTTTGTTCTTCTTTATGGCTGAGTAAAATCCCATTGTGTACATATCCCATAGTTTTATAATCCATTCATCTGTTGATGGACATCTTGGCTGGTTCCATAGTTTGTCAATTGTGAATTGTGTGGCTATAAACATAGATACACATGCATCGGTCTGATAGTTTGATTTCCATTCTTTTGGGTAGATACCCAGAAGTGGTATTGCTGGATCATATGGTAGGTTCATTCCCATTTGTCTGAGGATCCTCCATACTGTTTTCCAAAGTAGTTGCACTAATCTGCAATCCCATCAACAATGTATTAGGGTTCCCACTTCTCCACACCCTTGCCAGCAGTCGTTGTTGTTTGTGTTTTTGATGATTGCCATTCTAATTGGGATTAGGTAAAATCTCAAGGTAGTTTTGATTTGCATCTCTCTGATTGCTAATGATGTAGAACATTTCCTCATACATTTATTGGCCATTTGTATTTTTTCTTTTGTGAAGTGTCTATTTAGATCACTTGCCCATTTTTTGATTGGTTTGTTTTTTTTAGTTGCGAGTTTCTCAAGTTCTCTGTATATTCTACATATTAGTCCTCTATCGGAGGAATAGTTGGCAAAAATTTTCTCCCATTCTGTGGGCTCTCTGTTGAGGTTCTTGATAATTTTCTTTGCTGCACAGAAGCTGTTCAGCTTAATGCAATACCACATATTGATCTTCCTTTGAGTTGCTTGGGCCTTTGAGGGGGGGTACTAGGAATTTTACCCAGAGGAGTGCTTTACCACTAAACATATCCCTAGACCTTTTACTTTTTATTTTGAGACAGAGTCTCACTAAGTTGCTCAGGGTGGCCTCAAACTTGCAATCCTCCTGCTTCAACCTCCTAAATAGCTGGAATTGATAGCATGCCTAGCTCCATGCCATCTCTAAGAACCTTAAAAGAAATTCTACCTGTTTACCTCATACAGAAAATGTTTTTACCACTAAACTAGAACCTGCCCCTCCAAAACCAGATTATTGCCAAATTAAGACGGGTTCTATTAATTCACTTTTTTCAAATGATAAAAATGATCTTTATTTCAAAGTTTTTGAGACAGAGGGGATAATAAACATGACAAAATTAGGTTACTATCACATATAAAGTTTATGTTCTGCTTTTTGTCACTCTGTTAGTCAGCTTTTCTTTACTATAACAAAATACCTGAAATAATTAAGTTATAAGAGAGCAGATTCATTTTGCCCGTAGATGGAAAGTTCAAGTCCATGATTGGTTGGCCCTGTTGCTCTAAGCCTATGGTAAGGAAGCACGTTGTAGCAAGAGCCCATGGTGGAGCAAACTACTCACCTCATTGTCAGGAATCAAAGAGAGGGAGCATGAGCCTGGAGATCCATTGACCTAAGGACCTCCCACTAGATCTCACTTCCCAAAAGTTCTACTTGCTCCCAATAGTGTCACGTTAGGGACCAAGCCTTTAACAGATGGACTTGGGGGGACATTCAAAAGCTGAACTACATCAGTCACCCAACATTACAAAATTAGCTTTTTGCCACATCATCCAATTAGTTTCCGAAACAAGACTTTTAAAGATTGGGAAATATTCCATTTAATACATAAATCACAGGTTACAATTGGATATTAAGCAACTTCTAATTTTTTGTACAGTAAGTAATACTGCATTGAACATCCTTATACTAATCCCTTTGATTCCCTCTCAGATTATTCGCCTTAGGATGGCTTCTTAGAAGTTACTTTACAAAAAATAAAATTACTCTACAGAAAAGCTATACCCATTTATACTCTCCCCAGCAGTTTATAAGAATGCCTATCACAATGAATCCTTATGAAGATTGAATATATGTCATCTACATCTTTGAGAAAGAGATTTCATTGTTATGTTTCTAGGTAGTCTCAGCAAAGAAGAGGAGGAAAAAGAAAGAGGGAAAAAAAGAAGAAGAAAGTAAGGAGAATGAGTAAGGAAAAGGAATATGATACAAAAAAGAACTAAATGGAAATTTTTAAACTGAAAAAATATACTAATCAAAATTTAAAGCTTAGTGGGTGGGTTTAATGGCAGAATGAAGGAAAGGATTGGTGAACTAGAAGATAGGATGATAGAAATTCTGAGCAGAAGAAAAAATACACTAAAGAAATTATTAAAGACTCAAGAATTTGTGAGATTATAAACATAAAAACATGTTTTTATGTCACTGGAGTCCTATAAGAAGAGAGAAAAGAATGATTGAAAAAATACTCAAAAATATTATGGCTGAAAATTTCCTAAATTAGCAAGAAAGTACAATCTAATATCCAAGAAAAGTACTGAATCTCAAGCAGAATAAACACCAAGAAATTTAAGATCAGGTGCATTAGTATTAAAATTCTGAAGTCAAGAGACCAGGGACCAAAACCAATTATATGGTCTCTGTGAGAAAACTACATTAAATATAACAATATAGATATACATTAAGTAAAACAATATAGTTTTAAAAATAAAAACTGGAAAAATATATAATGCAAACATTAATTTTAAAACCAGAAGTGACTATAATTAATATATAAAAATAGATTTTAGAGCAAAAAAATGACCAGAGACAGAGAGAGGCACTATACAAAGACAAAAGAGCCAATTCACAAGAAAACACAACAATTTTAAATGTGTGTGAACAAAACAGCAGAGCTGAAAAATATGTAAGACAAAAACTGATAAAAATGAAAGGAGAAATCCACACTAATAATTATAAAATCCAACATTTCTTTTTTTTTTTTTTTTTTTTTTTTTTTTTTTTTTTTTTTTTTTTTTGCGGTACTGGGGATTGAACTCAGGGGCATTCTACCTCCGAGCTACACCCCCAGCCCTATTTTTTATTCTTTATTTGGAAACCGAGTCTCACTAAGTTGCTGAGTGCCTCACTAGGTAGCTGAGGCTGGCCTCGACCCAGGATCCTCCGGTCTCAGCCTCCCGAATGCTGGGATTACAAGCGTGCGCCACCACGCCCGGCTTGGAAATGCCAACATTTCTAATTTAACTATTAATAGAATAACTAGACAGCAAATGAGCAAGATATAGAAGAACCTCAAGAACAGGATACAATGAACATTTATATTTATATCTATATTTCATCCAACAACAATAGATTATACATATTTTACAAGCATCTATGACCATATCCTGGTCCATATAACAAATCTCAACAAATTTGAAAGGATTAAAATCATAAACTGGACAATGGTGCATGCCTGTAATCCCAGGCTGAGATAGGAGAATTTGAGATGCAAGGACAAACTCAGTGACTTAGTGAAACCTGATTTCAAAATAAATAATAAAAATGGATTTGGATATAGCTTGTAGGTAGAACATTCTTGTGTTCAATCCTCAATTAAAAAAGGAAAGAAGGAAGGAAGGAAGGAAGGAAGGAAGGAAGGAAGGAAGGAAGGAAGGAAGGAAGGGAGGGAGGGAGAGAAAGGAAATCATATAGTGTATACAATTCTACCACTGAGCTACACTCCCAGTTTAGGGTGTCTTTTTTTTTTAACCACAAATGAATCAACTGGAATTTAGTAATTATAACAGAAAAGTTATCAGACACTTGGAAATAAAACAACTCAACTATTAACAATATACAGGTCGAAGAGGAAGAGAAATGAGAATTATATTGAACTGAATAAAAATGAAAACACAATATATTAAAACTTTGGGACATAGTTAAAGGAGTAAAAGAAAAATTGTAACCCTATATGCCTATATTAGAAAAGAGGAATAATCTTAAGTTAATATGTTAAACACACCTCAAGAACCTAGAAAAAATGAACCAATAACAAGCAAAGGAAGAAAAATAAAACTAAGAACATATCTTAATCTCTTTCTTTTACTGATAGAATAGATTGGGTAATTTATAATGAGCTGAAATTTATTAGCTCATAGTTCTGGAGACTGAGAAGTCCAAAATCGATAGGCTGATATATATATTGATATATATATAATGGTCTTAAGCAACTGGAAATCTATAGGCAGAAAAAGAAATCTTGACCTAAGTCTCACATCTTATAAAAAAAAAATTAGCATGGATTATGGACTTAATTATAAAATGTGAAATTATAAAACTTAAAAAAATAAAAGCAGAGCCGGGCGTGGTGGCGCACGCTTGTAATCCCAGCATTCGGGAGGCTGAGACCGGAGGATCCGGGTTCGCGACCAGCCTCAGCTACCTAGTGAGGCCCTCCGCAACTTAGTGAGACTCAGTTTCAAAATAAAAGAATAAAAAATAGGGCTGGGGGTATAGCTCGGAGGTAGAATGCCTCTGAGTTCAATCCCCAGTACCACAAAAAAAAAAAAATAAAATAAAATAAAATAAAAGCAGGAGAAAACCTTTGAGCTTGAGATATGGGCAGAGTTCCTATACTTGATACCTGATATGTGCTGAATATTTAAGCCCCCCTGCCCAAAGTCATATGCTGAAATCTAAATTTCCAATGGGAAGTTATTTGAAGCAATGAGATCGTGAGTGCAGAGTCCTCAGGAATGGGATTAGTGTCCTTTTATAGAGATCCTCTGAGAGCAATTTTGCCCGTTGACCTGTGAGAACTCAGAGAAAAGGCCATCTTTCTCATCAGACACCATACCTGCCAGTGTCTTGATCTTTGATTTTCCAGATTCCAGAACTGTGAGAAATAAATTTCTATTGTTTAGGCTACCTAGTCTATAGTATTTTTGTTATAACAGCTCAAGTGAACCAAAGCATATCTATATCTGGTATATAATATACCAGATCTTATAAAAATTAAAAATTTTTGCTCTGTGATTGACCTTGTGAAGAGGTTAAAAAAATGAACTATAGAACAAAAGAAAATATTTATGACATATTCAACAGAAGAATCATATCCAGAATTTATTAAGAATTCTAAAACCTAAACTGTGAATAAGCAATTGAATTAAAACATACACAAAGCATGAAGAGACATTCAATCAAAGATTTACAAATGGCAAACAAGCACAAAAGAAACCATTTGGGAAATGCAAATTAAAAACACAGTGAGAATACCTCTCAAAAGGCTAAAGGAAAAAAATTTAAAAAACAAAGTGACATGAATGCTATTGAGTCTGCAGGGGAAATGAAGGATTCATATATTGCAGGTGGGCAGGTAAAATGGTACCGCCACTCTAGAAATCAGTTTGATAGTTAATTAAAGAACTAAACATACAACTCCTATATATTACCAGGCATTTATCTCAGAAAAGAAATACTTGTGCTTATACAAAGTGAATACTTACAAGAATTCTGTTCATAATACCTCAAGCTAGAAACAACCCGGGCATCTTTCCACAGATAAATAGAGAAATTCTGGTATATTCATATTATGGAATACTATCCATCAGTAAAAAGGAGAATTTACTATTAATAAAGGCACTAACCTGAATGTATCTATAGTGCAATATGCTAAATTAAAAAGCAATTCCCAAAGGTTAAATCATGTACAATTTATATAACACTCAACTGGCTGTTTATCCTGATTAATAAGGGGGAATTGAGTACTATTATGCACAAAAGTGAAGAAGAATATATAGGAGATAGTCTACAGTATCTCTTAGTGCAGCCAATGCACTCATGGGAAATATATTCTATAAAGTAGATACAAAATTACTGAAGTAGTAAATTGAACCTAGGAACTATGTTAGACATGTTGGCATATATATATATATATATATATATATATATACACATATATCTACATATATACACACACATATATATATACATATATATATATGCCAACATGTCTAACATAAATTACCTTTTTAAATTCTATAACATAGCCTAGTATTAATTTTCTTTGTTTTACAAAAGTGAAAATGTTGCTACTGTAGTTTTAAAAAAAGGTTTGATATTTTAAGCGAAAAAGAGGTTCAAAAGTGTTAAATGACTTGCCTGCAATCATCCCACTAGGTACCAGAATTAGGATTCAAACCTCATCCACCGGCCTCAGAGCTGCAGCTTCTTGCACTTTACTGCACTGCCCCCTACTGGCTCCATTCTCTTGTCCTCCCTGTGGGAGAGGAAAAAAAAAGGCAGAGCATTTACATGCCTAGCACATGACTCACATTTTTCTCTGCTCTGTGCAGATCCTCAAATGCCCTCAAAAGCCTGCAATCCACACTTGCCTACCCAGCCCCCGCAATCACATAAGCCAATTCCTCATAATAAATCTCTTGACATGCACCGCCTACTGGTTTTGCTTCTCTGCTTGACCCTTGGCTGAGGCACAAGGCAAAGGAGATGAGGTTGCAGAGGCTGCAGATGGCATTATGCCTCCTGATCAGCCTTAGCTAGCTATGCTTTTAATACTCCCCACTACCCAGGGGCATTCTGCCCCTGAGCTACACCCCCAGCCCTATTTTACTTTTATTTTAAAACAAGGTCTCACTTAGCTACTGAGGGCCTCATTAAATTGCTGAGGCTGGCTTTGAACCTGCAATCCTCCTGTCTCAAACTCCCAAATACCAAGATTACAGGCATGTGCCACCATGATCAGTGTAGCTAACTTTAATATAGGATAATTATCCTGAATTATTCCAGTGACAAAATGTAGTTATAACGGTCCTTCAATGTGGAGGAGGGAGCAGGAGAAGCAGCTGTCAGAGAGATGCAGCACAAGAAAGACCTGACCAATCAGCCATTGCTGGATTTGAAAGGCACAAAATCAGTTCTGTGAAGAAACAGTAAAAGCCACAGGCCAAACTGCTGGCCACCATTAGGAGCCAGAAAAGGTGAGAAAGAAATTCTTCCCTTGTGCTTGTAGGAAGAACATAGCTCCCTGCTGACACTGCGATTTTCTTTCTTTCTTTTTTTTTTTTTCCCCAGTAAAACAAATTTAAAACTATGTCCTCCAAAATTGTATACTAATAAATTTGTGTTGTTTTAAGTCACTAAGATTGTGGTAATTTGTTTTAGCAGCAACAGGGAACTAATACACCAAATCTATGAAAGCTGTCTTAAAATTTTCATAAAGAGTAAAAAATACATAAGTCTAATTGTACATATATATATAGCTTATATGTGTAAATAAATATATGTAAATTTAGTTTATAAAACACATACATTTATATATGTAAATTTAATCCAAACATTATAGCATTGACTTAAGTTTGCTTTGTGAAAGTTATGCAGAAAATACATTGCCATTGGAGTAGGCCTTTGTGTAAGAGAATGTTCACAGTGAAGTTTCTGCTAACAGATACAAGATTCCAAACAGTGCCCCTTGTGAAACATTTATAAAGAAAATGTTCCAAAAATTTCTTGCATGAATTTTGAATCCTTAATCGAGTCAAGGGACAAGAAAATATGGAGAGAGGAAATCTGGGGGAGATCTTTGGAAGAAGATACTGTATGTTGTATGGGGCTGAGCTGTGACCCTATACTACCTCCATACCAAGGGAGAAGGGAGGGACCCTGTCTCACAGGAGGGGGAGGTCCAGGAGGGCTACTCAGAGACCATCAGATGTCAGTCCTGAGAGGGGAAAAGGGTTAACTCCAGGTTGAGGCGACAGAGGCATCTGCTGAGATCTACATACCCAGAGCTTGTCACTCACTGGAGAGAGAGAGAGCAGGCACAGGTCGTCCTGGACCCAGTCCCAGTTCCACCTGGGGAGGCAGAGGGATCCAAGCAACAAGTTAAAATCCACAGATAAAGCCTCAATGACCTTCAGAAGTGAAGTTGCATCTGTCTGGGACTCTAAACATACAAATGGATCCACGGTATGATCCAGCTATACCACTCCTGGATATCTTTCCAAAGGGAATGAAATCAGAAAATCATAGTAATATATGCATAGTCATGTATATAGCAGAACAATTCACAGTAGCCAAATTATGGAACCAACCTAGGTGTTTATCAACAGATGAATGGATTACAAAAGTATGGGATATATTACACAATGGAATTCTACTCACTCAGCAATCAAGAAGAAAAAAGTAATGTAATTTGCAGGAAAATGAAAGGACCTGGTGAACATTATGTTAAGTGAGATTAACCAGTCACAGGAAGTGAAGGGTTATGTTTTCTCTCATATGTGGAAGCTAGGAAGTAATTGGGATACATGAGAGACTTCAGATAATGGAAGAAAAACTCTAGTGTAGCCTAGGGGAAGGGGAGGGGGGAGAGGAAGGGTCAATGAGGTAAACACTTCCACTGACATTATATACATATGTGAGAACACCAATGTCATCTCAATACCCTATATGGGGAAGGGGGGAGTGAAGAGAGAGCCAAGGGAAAGCCCACCAAGTGCTGTATGCATGTATGTCACTATCACTAGGAACTACATTATGATGTGAGACTATAATGCACCAATAAAAGTATAAAAATAAAATAGTTTTAAAAATAAACAAACATACTCAGGTACAGTTAACATGAAGCTAAATTATAATGATGCTGTTCTTTTTTTTTTTATTGGTGCATTGTAATCATACATCTTTGCTTAGGTACAAGCTGGTAAAGGCATACATGCACACATCTCTCATTTAACCCTTCCCCAATTCCTGCCATACTCCCTTGCCCTCCCTCCTTCTCAAGTTCAGTTTAGTGAATGACTTTGATTTGTTTGTGAAAGTACATCATGTGCATTAGGGTGCCCCCCCATATATCACCTTCAGTTAAGTCACTTTCTTTGCTCTTCTAAGGTTTCTCCTTCATTTAGAGTCCCTCTTATGATCCACTTTCTCCCTAGCTTCCACATATTAGGGAGAGCATTCGATTTTTTACTTTTTGTGACTGACTAATCTCACTTAACATAATGTTTTCCAGTTCTATCCATTTCCTTGAAAATGACATGATTCTGTTCTTCTTTTTTAAATTTTTTATTGGTGCATTATAATCATACATCTTTGTTAGGTACAAGCTGGTAAAGGCATACATGCACACATTTCTCATTTAACCCTTTCCTAATTCCCATCCCATTCCCTTGCCCCACCCCTCCTTCTCATGTTCAGTTTAGTGATTGACTTTGATATGTTTGTGAAAGTACATCATGTACATTAGGGTGTTTCCCTCCACCACCACCCCACATCACCTTCAGTTAAGTCACCTTCTTTGCTCATCTAAGGTTTCTCTTCTTCATCTTGAGTCCCTCTTATGACCCACTTTCTCCCTAGCTTCCACATATTAGGGAGAGCATATGATTTTTTACTTTTTGTGACTGGTTAATCTCACTTATCATAATGTTTTCCAGCTCCATCCATTTCCCTGAAAATGACATGATTTTGTTCTTCTTTATGGCTGAGTAAAATTCCATTGTGTACATATCTCATAGTTTTGTAATCCATTCATCTGTTGATGGACATCTTGGCTGGTTCCATAGTTTGTCAATTGTGAATTGTATAGCTATAAACACAGGTACACATTCGTTAGCCTGATGGTTTGGTTTCCATTCTTTTGGTTAGATATCCAGAAGTAGTATTGCTGGATCATATGGTAGATTCATTCCCATTTGTCTGAGGATCCTCCATACTGTTTTCCAAAGTGGTTGTACTAATCTGCAATCCTACCAACAATATATTAGGGTTCCCACTTCTCCACACCCTTGCCAGCAGTTGTTGTTGTTTGTGTTTTTGATGATTGCCATTCTAACTGGGATTAGTTGAAATCTCAAGGTAGTTTTGATTTGCATCTCTCTGATTGCTAATGATGTTTAACATTTCCTCATACATTTACTGGTCATTTATATTTCTTCTTTTGTGATGTGTCTATTTAGATCCTTTGCCCATTTTTGGATTGGGTTATTAGCTGTGAGTTTTTTGAATTCTCTGTATATTCTAGATATTAGTCCTCTATCAGAAGAGTAGCTGGCAAAAATTTTCTCCTATTCTGTGTGCTCTCTGTTGAGGTTCTTGATAGTTTTCTTTGCTGCACAGAAGCTCTTCAGTTTAATGCAATCCCATGTATTGATCTTCCTTTGAGTTGCTTGGCTTTTGGTGTCTTGTTGAGAAAGTTTTTACCTGTGCCTGTGTGTTGAAGTGTTGGTCCTATGCCCTCTTCAAGTAGCTGCAAGGTCTCTGGCCTAACTTCCAGGTCTTTGATCCATCTTAAATTGACTCTTGTGCAGGGTGAGAAAATGAAGTTTATTTCCATTTTTCTGCATATGGTTAACCAGTCTTGCCAACACTATTTGTTGAAGAGTCTGTCTTTTGTCAAAAATCAATTGACTATAAGTGTGTGAGTTTGTTTCTGAGTCTTATATTCAGCACCATTAGTCTATGTGTCTGTTTTTGTACCAATACCATGATGTTGTGTGTGTGTGTGTGTGTGTGTGTGTGTGTGTTTTGTTGTTGTTGTGGTAGTGGTGCTACTAAGGATTGAACCCAGAGGCATTCTACCTTCGAGCTACATCCCCAGTTCTATTTTTTATTCTTTATTTTTGAAACAGAGTCTCACTAATTTGCGGAGAGCCTCACTAAGTAGCTGAGGCTAGCCACAAACCTGGATCCTCTGGTCTCAGCCTCCCAAATACTGGGTTTACAAGCATGCACCACCATGCCCGGCACCATGCTGTTTTTATTACTTTTTTTTTGTATTGCTGTGTAGTATAGTTTGAAGTCAGGTATTGTGATGCCTCCTGCATGGGTCTTGTTGCCAAGAACTACTTTGGCATTTCTGGGCTTTTTGTTGTTCCAAATGGATTTAAGGAGTGATTTTTCTATGTCTGTGAGCAGTCACCTTGGTAATTTAATGGGTATCGCACTGAATCTGTAGACCACTTTTTGGAAAATGGCCATTTTGATGATTATTCTGCCTCTCCAAGAGCATGGAAGATCTTTCCATCTTCTAAGACCTTCGATTTCTTTTTTCAACTTTTTATAGTTCTTCTTATAGAGGTCTTTTACTTCTTTGGTTAGGTTTATCCCTAAGTATTTTATTTTGGGGAGTGCTATTGTGAGTGGAATTGTTTTCGGGATTTATTTTTCAGTGGATTTATGGTTGGCATACAGGAAAGTTTCTGATTTTTTAAGATTGATTTTGTATTCAGACACTTTGCTGAATTTGTTGATCAGTTCTATAAGTTTTTTGGTTGACTTTGTTGGGTCTTCTTAGTATCATGTCATCTGCAAAAAGGGATAGTTTTAGTTCTTCTTTTCCTATTTTTACCCCTTTGATTTCCTTCAGTTGCCTTATTGCTCTGGCCAGAGTCTCAAGTACTGTATTGAACAGAAGTGGTAAATAATGGACATCCTTGTCTTATTCCTGTTTTTAGCAGGAGCTCTTGCAGTTTTTCCCCATTTAATATGATGTTGGCTGTGGGCCTATTGTATATTGCCTTTATGATATTGAGGTATGTTCCTTCTATTCTGAGTCTCCGCACTGCTTTTAGCATGAATGGGTGTTGGATCTTGTAAAATGCTTTTTCAGCATCTATTGAAATGATCATGTGATTTTTTGTCTTTGATTCTTTTTATGTGGTGAATTACATGGATGGTTTTTCATATGTTGAACCAGCCCTGTGATATCCTGTTCTTGTACTATCTTTCCTTTCCTCTTATGAGCCTCCGGACTCACCATTTTTGTTTCAAGTTTTTGTGGCTAAAACTGGCAGGGAAATGGGAGAAGAAAAGAAGGGGAGAGACTACAAGGGGGTCAAATCCATGGCTCCACTTCCAGCTACAGGCAGCTCTGCGCTGGGAAGCTAAGGCTCATACTTTCAATTTGTAGCTTGGATTGGAGCGTGTAATTACTGGATTGACATTCTGGGGCATGTAGAGCTGTCTACTCTTTGAGAACTACCACAAAAATGATGGAGTCCACCAAATTCTCACTTAGGGAAATAAGAACAACTCCCTCCATTAAACCCGCTTTAAAAAGATAATAGGAGCATGAATAAGTAAGTAGACAGTGTTTAGATTGCATCAGTGTACTAGTGCCACTTACTGTAGGAACTTTCCATTACCCACCACATATTCCAGCCAGATTGGAAAATAAACACCGACAACCTCTTCCTATGACTCCCTACTTCTGCTGCCACACACAAACTGAACACCTAGAACTATCCAGATCCCTTTTCTTATAGCCACTCAATCAGGATCGAATGTAGTCTTCCATTACATTGATTTTACACATCTGTTCCTTCCTTTCCATTTCCCCTACCCTCCTTGCTATTATAGGTCCAGATGCCGCCTACCTGGGTTGCTATAATAGTTTTTTCATTAGTGTCATCATTTAGGTCTTAGGATCATGCTGTAGTTCAATCTATTCTACACTAAATCATGTTATTTCTCTATATTTATCTGCCTGGCATCCAGATCTGACTCCACCTTCTTCCTACCTCTGTTCCTGTGTTTTCCATATCCAATATGTTTGTTCTAGATAAAAGGGTGTACTCCTGCATCTGTCTTTATGCCTGAAGTATTCTCATGATTCAGACTGTATTGCAGTTTCATAAAATCCCATCCTTTCTTCAAGGGACCAACTCAAATACCACCTCTTCCAGGAAGCCTCTCCCAATCACCAATCAATTAGTAACAGGAATAGGAGACATCAGAGTTGCAGGCTCCTATCAATATTGATGTCAAGCTGGGCATGGTGGCGCACAATTGTAATCCCAGTACTTGGGAGGCTGAGACTGGAGGATCAGGGTTCGCGGCCAACCTCAGCTACTTAGTGAGGCTCTCTGCAACTAGTGAGACCCTGTTTCAAAAAATAAAGAATAAAAAATAGGACTGGGGGTGTAGCTCAGAGATAGAATGCCCCTGGGTTCAATCCCCAGAAATGAAAAAAAAAAAAAATTGATGTGACTGTTCAGTGAACTGTATGCATCTGAGCCAAGGATGGGTTGGTAGCAAGGTATTGACTCCCATAAGGAGACAAAGTTTCCATCATGGATTCCGAACTTCCCAGGAAGATCTGAGGTCAGAGGAAGGGTGGTCACAAGAAAAGTATTTTAATGGTGAATGGAATTCATTGGTTTTTTCACAGAGGTTGGATGAAGGACTCTTCTTTATAGTCAGTGTCAGTCAACAGGCAGAGGGCAAAAACCATACAGTAATTGAACAATAAAAATTAAATTTAAAAGGTAACTACAGTAGAGGACTGGTTAAGCATGTTAGTGCTGAGAGAGAATACCTACAGAGGGAACAACTTGGAAGACAGGCCCCTTTCCCAAGGCTGGGGTTCAGATCTCATTGGACAGTCTGTTGGAGAAATGACAAATTCCTCAGGGTAATTAGAGCCAGAGCTGGCCCACAGCTGATCTGAGCAGAGACTGGTCAACTAGGAACTTCAGCTGGAAATAGCAGGCAGAAGCACCCTTCTGGGGCAGGCAGGGATGCTGGTGAGCTGGGAAGTTTCCCTCTGGGTTTGGAGGGAAAGCTATCCAACAAAGGCTGCCCCACAGGAAGAGTCCACCCAAGGAGATGCTGGGCGGAGATCCCCACAGAGAGGTACTGTGTTCCGGCCACCAGATACTCTGGGCTGCCACATTTGTTTTGGGAATGTGGCTTGCAGAAGAAGTGTGCCCACCAAAGGCTCCTGCTCAGAGGAGCACAGTAGGTGAATGGCACACACTTGTAATCCCAGTACTTGGGAAGCTGAGACAAGAGAATCACAGGTTCGAGGCTAGCCTCAACAAGTAGTGAGACTCTCATCAACCTAGTCAGACCCTGTTTCTGAATAAGAAATAAAATCAGGCTGAGGGTATAGCTCGAAGGTATAATGCCTCTGGGTTCAATCCCCAATGCCACAAGAAAGAGAGAGAGAGAGAGAGAGAGAGAGAGAGAGAGAGAGAGAGAGAGAGGGAGAAACAGAGAGAGAGAGAGAGAGAGAGAAAATCCCTTCCTCCTGTGGTGTCCCTCCAGCACCCTCTACCGACAAAGTTTAGCATCCGGCGGCTGCAAAAGAGAGATGCTGATCAAGTCCAGCCCCAGGATGATGGATTTGCAGCTGAGCAATGAAAGATGGATTTGGAGTTGAGAGGCAACAAGTTGATAATGGAAGCACCACCAAGCAATTTTCTTCCCATGCCCTTATTTTCCTATTCATCGCACAAAGTGAATTTACAAGATGTAAAACAATTTTCCAGGTTCCTAAAGCCTAGGTTTCTCTAGACACTACCACCAACACCGCCTCTAGTACTGTCATCAAATAATTCCAAGAGAACAAATATTTCCTGAGACTTGTTCTGGGATAGGTTTTTCCACAGATTATCTCCCTGACCTAAGATAATATAATGAACAGCATACATTTGGTAAGCAGTATGTAAGTACTTGCTGCTTTTCTTGTGTTACATATGAGAAACTGAAGTTTAAGGACAGATAGCTCATAAGTGATGGATCTGAGAATTTGAACCTAGGACTGTTTAAATTCTCAGATCCAGATCTCTGATTAGAAAATCTGTCTTGTTCAATGACTCAGGCTGAATTTCTCTTTAAGAGAGTAGAGGGTTTTGGTGATAATCTAAGACATTTCAGGTTCTAAACTAAAAATGTGATTCCTCCTCAAAAGTCTTGCCTTCACATAATCCTGCTAGCATTGAACTACCATTTTTTGAATAACAGCTGTTTTCTATAAATGTTTTAAAAATGCAACAGGCATTGGGTTTTTTTTGTAATAATTGGTGCATTGTAATCGTACATCTTTGTTAGGTACAAGCTGATAAAGGTATATATGCACACATTTCTCATCTAACCCCTTCCCCAATTCCCACCCCACTCCCTCACCCTCCTTCCTCCTCAAGTTCAGTTTAGTGATTGACCTTGATGTACTTGTGAAAGTACATCATGTGCATTAGGGTGCCCCCCAGCCCCCTTCCATCCCCTTCAGTTAAGTCAACTTCTTTGCTTATCGAGAGTTTCTCCTTTTTCATCTGGAGACCCTCTTATGCCCATCTTCTCCCTAGCATCTGCATATTAGGGAGAACATATGCTTTTTTACTCATTGTGACTGACTAATCTCACTTAACATAATGTTTTCCAGTTCCTTCCATTTCCCTGAAAATGACATGGTTTTGTTCTTCTTTATGGCTGAGTAAAATTCCATTGTGTACATATCCAATACTTTTGTAATCCATTCATCTGTCAATGGACATCTTGGCTGTTTCCATAGTTTGGCAATTGTGAATTGTGTACCTATAAACATAGAAACACACTCATTAGTCTGATAGTTTGGTTTCCATTCTTTTGGGTAGATACCCAGAAGTGGTATTGCTGGATCATAGGGTAGGTTCATTCCCATTCTTCTGAGGATCCTCCATACTGTTTTCCAAAGTGGTTGCACTAATTTGCAATCCCACCAACAATGTATTAGGGTTCCCACTTCTCCACACCCTCGGCAGCAGTTGTTGTTGTTCATGTTTTTTATGATTGCCATTCTGATTGGAGTTAGGTGAAATCTCCAGGTAGTTTTGATTTGCATCTCTCTGATTGCTAATGATGTTTAACATTTCCTCATGAATTTATTGACCATTTGTATTTCTTCTTTTGTGATGTGTCTATTTAGATCCTTTGCCCATTTTTGGATTGGATTATTTGTTTTCTTAGCTGTGATTTTCTTGAGTTCTCTGTATATCCTAGATATTAGGCCTCTATCAGAAGAGTAGCTGGCAAAAATTTTCTCCCACTCTGTGGGCTCTCTGTTGAGGTTCTTGATAGTTTTCTTTGCTGTACAGAAGCTCTTCAGTTTGATGCAATCCCATGTATTGATCTTCCTTTGAGTTGCTTGTGCTTTTGAGGTCTTGTTGAGAAAGTTGTTACCTATGTCTATGTGTTGAAGTGTTGGTCCTATGCCCTCTTCAAGTAGCTGCAAGGTCTCTGGCCTAACTTCCAAGTCTTTGATCCACCTTGAGTTGACTCTTGTGGAGGGTGAGAAAATGGGGTTTATTTCCATTTTCCTGCATATGGTTAACCAGTTTTGCCAACACCATTTCTTAAGGAGGCTATCTTTTTCCCAGTGTATATTTTTTACTCCTTTGTCAAAAATCAATTGATTGTAAATATGTGGGTCTGTTTCTGAGCCTTCTATTCTGCTCCATTGGCAAATGTGTCTGTTTTTGTGCCAATACCATCCTGTTTTTATTACTGTGGCTTTGTAGTAGAGTTTAAGTCAGGTCTTGTGATACCTCCTGCATGGTTCTTGTTGCTAAGAACTACTTTGGCTATCCTGGGTTTTTTGTTGTTCCAAATGAACTTAAGGACTGATTTTTCTATGTCTGTGAGGAGTGACCTTGGTAATTTCATGGGCATTGCATTTAATCTGTAGATCACTTTTGGGAGGATGGTCATTTTGATGATATTTATTCTGCCTATCCAAGAGCATGGAAGATCTTTCTATTTTCTAAGGACTTCATCCATTTCTTTTTTCAACTTTTTATAGTTTTCCTTATAGAGGTCTTTTACCTCCTTGGTTAGGTTTATCCCTAAGTATTTTATTTTTCAGGTGCTATTATGGGTGGAATTGTTTTTGGGATTTATTTTTCAGTGGATTTATGGTTGGCATACAGAAAAGCTTCTTATTTCTTAAGATTGATTTTGTATCCAGACACTTTGCTGAATTTGTTGATCAGTTATATAAGTTTTTTGGTTGACTTTGTTGGGTCTTCTAAGTATACTATCATGTCATCTGAAAAAAAGGGATAGTTTTAGTTCTTCTTTCCCTATTTTTACCCTTTTGATTTCCTTCTCTTGCCTTATTGCTCTGCCTAGAGTCTCAAGTACTATATTGAACAGAAGAGGTGATAATGGATATCCTTGGCTTGTTCCTGTTTTTAGTGGGAACTCTTGCAGTTTTTCCCCATTTAATATGATGTTGGCTATGGGCCTATTGTATATTGCCTTTATGATGTTGAGGTACATTCCTTCTATTCCGATTCTCTGAAGTGCTTTTAGCATGAATGGGTGTTGGATCTAGTCAAATGCTTTTTCAGCATCAATTGAGATGATCATATGATTTTTGTTTTTGAATCCATTTATGTGGTGAATTACATGGATTGTTTTTTGTATGTTGAACTAGCCTTGCATCCCTGGGATAAACCTGACTTGGTCATGGTGTATAATTTTCTTGATGTGGTTTTGAATGCACATTGCTAGTATTTTGTTTAGCAGTTTTGCATCTAAGTTCATCAATTATATAGGCCTATAGTTTTCTTTTCTTGAGCTATCTTTATTTGGCTTTGGTATGTTGGCTTCATAGAATGTGTTTGGGAAGGTCCTGTTTCTTTCTATTTCACAGAATAGTTTGAGGAGTATTGGGATTAGCTCTTCTATAAATGTTTTATAAAATTCACTTGGAAAACCATCTGGCCCTGGGCTTTTGTTTGATGGTAAACTCTTTTTTTTTTTTTTTTTTTTTTTTTTT
>PVLC010024986.1:0-24103 GCA_004027655.1 Graphiurus murinus
TTTTTTTTTTTTTCTTTTTTTTTTTTTTTTTTTTTTTTTTTTTTTGCGGTACTGGGGATGGAACTCAGGGGCATTCTACCTCCAAGCTACACCCCCAGCCCTATATTTTATTCTTGATTTTGAAATAGGGTCTCACTAAGTTGCAGAGGGCCTCACTAGGTAGCTGAGGCTGGCTGCGAACCTTCGATCCTCCAGTCTCAGCCTTCCAAATGCTGGGATTATAAGCGTGCGCCACCATGCCCAGCTTGACAGTTATTTTCAATAATATGTTGTATTTAATTAATCACTTTTCTTACACCATACTCTGATTTTTCACTCAGATTACCTAATCCTTTTGTCATGATATTATATGATATAATACTTAATAGGATTCAGTATAACAAGTTTTTCGAGCACCTATTCTATGCAAAACAATATGTAATATTGTTGTGTGATATAAAAACAAAAAACTTAGTAAGACCCTTTCTGTCATACTCTAAAATACTTAGCAGATAGTATGTATGGAAGTACCTAGATTTTGAGAAAAATCACTTTAAAGATATAGAAAAGACTGGATATAGTAACACACACTTGTAATCACAGTACTTTGGTGGCTCAGAGAGGAGGATCCCAGGTTCGAGGACAACTTCAGCAATTTAGTGAGACCCTATTTAAAAAATAAATAAATAAAATAGGGGTGGGGGTAGAGTTCAATTCGCAGTACCACACACACACACACACACACACACACACACACACACACACGGATATAGAAAAAAATATTGTGCCAGGCATGGTGGCACACATGTGTAATTCCAATATTTGGGAAGCTGAGAAAGAACATTGCAGGTTCGCAGCCAGCCTTGGCAACTAAGTGAGGCCCTCTGCATCTTTTGAAAGGGAGGGTAATTAATAAGCATTTTATGAACAGAAGTAATGAAATGGGGCATTTAAAGATCCCAGAAATTATAGTTTTAGAAGAAAAAGAAATAACTAAAGCCAATTTCTTTATATATATATACTTTTATATATACACTGTAGTATATATATGTAGTATACATATATACTTTTATATATACATTTCATATATACATATACATTATAGTCTCACATCATAATGTAGTTCAGAGTTATAGGTACTTACATGCACACAGCACTTGGTGAGTTTTATTGGTGCATTAAAGTCTCACATCATAATGTAAATCATGTTGACAATGATATACATGCACACAGCACTTGGTGCCCTCCTCCCCATCTCCCCCCTTCCCAATACAGAATACTGAAATTGACATTAGTATTTTCACATAAGTACATATAGTTGATGGTAGTAATTCCATTAATGAACCTCATCCTCCCCCCTCCCCTTCCTTTAGACCAACTCCCTGGTTCCAGTGAGGTTTTTCCTCCAATATCTGGAGTCCCTCTGGTATCCCAGTTACTCCCTAGCTTGCACATATTAGAGAAAACATATGTCCCTTCACTTTCTGTAATTGGCTAATCTCTTTTGTGGCTATTGTAGATGGCTTCTTTTGTTACATACCTGTTTTTACTTGGGTTAGATTTTTTTTTTTTTTTTTTGTATTGCTGGGGATTGAACGCAGGGGCATTCTACCTCCAGGTTACACCCCCTGCCCCCCCCCACTTTTTTAAACAGGGTCTTGCTAGGTTGAAGAGAGTCTCACTATTTGCTGAGGTTGTCCTTGAACCTTCGATCTTCCTGTCTCAGCCTCTCAAGTACTGGAATTACAGGCATGTGCCACCATGCCAAGCTTATTTTTTTGTTTTTAATTTGAAGGCATATATTATATGTTGTCAGTTATAGGTATTGCAAAGATTGTCTCCACTAGATGGCTTTCCCCTTCAGTGGCTAAAAGTGCATTCGATGAAAAAAAAAGTTTTTGTTTTGTTTTGTTTTATATTCTGCTATTAGGAGTTGAACCTAGGGACCTTCTACTTCCCAGCTACACACCTAGCTCTTTTTACTTTTTATTTTGAAACAGGGTCTTGCTGAATTGCTGAGGCTGATCTTCAACCTACAATACTCCTGTCTCAGCCTCCTAAATACTGGGATTACAGGCACATGATTCCATGCCCGGCAAAGTGTGTGATTTTTAACATTGTACAATTTATCTATCTTTTCCTTTTTGATTAGTGCCTTTTTATAGCCTGTTAGAAAATCTTTGCTAGCCAGGCGTGGTGGCTCACACTTGTAATCCCAGTACTTGGAAGGCTGAGAGAAGAGGATTGCAGGTTCGAGGCCAGCCTCAGCTACTTAGTGAGGCCCTCTGCAACTTAGTGAGACCCTGTTTCAAAATAAAGAATAAAAAATAGGGCTAGGGTGTAGCTTGGAGGTAGAATTCCCCTGGGTTCAATCCCCAGTATCAGAAAAAAAAAATCTTTGCTTACCCCAAGATTGCAGAGATATTTGCCTGTAGGATCCTCTACAAGTATTATTGTTTTGCCTTTTACATTTAGATTTTCAACCCACCCAGAACTGATTTTATAAATTATGTGCAATAAGGGTCAATTTTCATGCTTTATATGTGGAGACTCAACTATTTCAACACCATTTAATGAAAAAGCTGTTCTTTTTCTAGTGTTCTAAAATATACCACTACATAAATCAAGTGTTCATGGTTCCATTTCCAGATTCCCTATTCTGTTCCACTGTTCTCTTTGCTTATTCTTATCTCAGTTACTATACCCTTAGAATGGCACAGCAAGTCCCCTGCCATCTTTTCTATTCTCTAAGAGAAACTTCATCCCAGTACATAGGAGACTGAGGCGGGGATAGCAGGTTCTCACCCAGCCTCAGCAACTTAGTGTGGCTTTCAGCAACTTAGTGAGACCCTGTTTCAAAATTTAAAAAATAAAATAATAAGGGTGAGGGTATAGCTCAGAGGTATAAGGCCTCTGGGTTCAATCCCCAGTCTCACAAAAGACAGAAAGACAGAGGGAGGGAGAGAGAGAGAGAGAGAGAGAGAGAGAGAGAGAGAGAGAGAAAGAAACATTATTAGTATGGCCCTTTGCATATTATAGAATCAAGTAGTTGATTTCTGAAAAAAAAAAAAGCTGTTGGGATTTCTTTGGAATTATCTTGAATCTGTAAGTCAATTTTGATAGATGTCTTTTCAGTCTATGAATATGGTATACCTCTTTATTTATTCTTTCTCTTTTCTCAATAATGATTTATATTTTCGTATGAAAATTTATGTGAAACATTTCTTGCAGAAATTTTGTTAGCTTTATTCCTCTGTACCACATATAATTTGATTTCATTTAAAAAGGTTTTTAACTTTTATTTTCTGTTTGTTGCTGTTATATGGAAATGCAATTGATTTTTTGCATTTGAGATCCAGCAACTTTCCTAAATTTACTCATTATTTCAAATAATGTTATCTGCAAATACATTAGATTTTCTACAGACACAATTATACCATCTTCCCATCCTCAATAATTATAGATGCTTTTTCTTCCTTCCCCACCCCCCACTGGGGATTGAACCCTGGGCATTCTATCTCCAAGCTACACCCCAGTCCTATCTTATTTTTTATTTTGAAACAAGGTCTTACTAAGTTGCTGAGGGTCTTACTAAGTTGCTGAGGCTGGCTTCAAACCTGTGACCCTATTGTCTCAGCCTCCCAAGTACATGGGATTAAAGGCATGCACTACCATGCCCATCTAGCTTCTTTTCCAATCTTTATACCTTGTTTCTTCTTGACTTTCTGGTTGTATTAATCAGCAATTGCTACTTTACAAGCTACCAACCCACTTATTTCTCACGAGACAATGGGTTGACTCGGCATTTCTGATGATTGTAGCTAGTCTTTCCAAGGCTCACTTGTGCATCTGCAGTTATCTGTAAATCAGCCATGGAGCTTTGCTGATCTTGACTGAGTTTCTCTCACATTTGGGATTATAGCAGAGAAGCTGGGCTGACAACTCTTTTCTACAGTCTCACCCTCTGACTTGCTGTTTTCTCCAATGGCAGTGGCAAAATCTCCAAGAAAGGGGATGGGGTTAGGGGAGAGAGAGGTGGAAAGAGAAAGAGGAGAGAGGTGTCTCTTAAGGATCATAACTGGTGCATTGTCAATTCTGCCACATTCTTTTAACCAAAGAAAATCACAAGGCCAGCCAAGATTCAAGAGTTGGGCAAATAGAACTCATCCGTTGATGGGATGAAATGCAGAGTTAGTTGCTATGCAAAGGGTACAATACAGGGAGAACAGAGAATTGGAGACATCCTTGTAATCAGTCTGCCACACTGATGTCAATAAGATTTCCAGTACGAGGTTGATTAGGAAAGCTAGTAGTAGGTACTTTTGTCTTTCCCCAATCTCTAAGGGAAATTTTTCAGCATTTTACTATTCATTATGATATTTGGTCTTGCTTTCTATTCCTAAGAGGGTTTTTTCCTTATAAGTCATTGAATTTTATTAAATAATATATATTCACTATATATTCAATGATTTTTTTCATTTATTCTAATGTAGTGAATTACACTATTTTTCTAATATTAAATGAACCTTGCATTCTTGCAATAAATCCAAACTTCTTATATTATATTGTCCTTTTACATATCACTGCAGTTAATTTAATTTTTAAAAATTATATCTATGCTCATGATGAGATTAACATAAATTTATTTATTCCAGTATTCCAATTTGTCTTTCTCTGGAAGAATTTGTATGAAAATGATATTAATTCTTAGTTTTTAGTTACTAAGGGAGCTATATATATCTTCATTTTTATGAAGGAATGTTTTAACTATGATTAAATGTATTTTATAGCTTATGACTTCATTTTTTCTATTTCTTCTGGTGTCAATTTTGGTAAGTTTAATTTTTTTCCATGAATTTTTCCATTCTCTCTACATTTTCAAGTTTGGTTGTGTCCTGCTTAGAAGAAAGAATCAGGTCACAAGACTTCACTTGTTAGGAACAAGCGTGATTTATTATGAAGGAAAATGTATTATAGGAGTAAGCATAGAAATCAAAATGTATAAGCATGCTACATACAGTGTATACACTCACCAAATTGGAGTAACCAACAACATCTGGTATCATGTGCTTGGAAGTCCCTGCAGACAGTAGACCAGAGTCCTGATTAGAATGGTCCCGGCAGAGTGGTGTTCTCCCCACAGGAGAGACTTCAAAGTCTGGAGTCTTCTGGAAGTCCTAAACTGGGCACCCAGACAAGATAGCCTTCTGGGGTGCCTATTTTGCCTGATATTAAAGTGAGGTTTGTTTGTTCCATGTTCCCAAGGGAGTAGCCAGCTCCCTTGAGAAAAGGGACATTGCCTCTTTTGTTTATGATAATTCACAGTCTATATTATCAGTACTAGTTTATGTCCAGACAAGGTTATTAAAAGGGAAAATTGCCTTCCCTAAGTACATACCATACTAAGTGTCTTAGGACTTGTTTTTTCTACTGAAGTTTGGACGATTTATTAACTATCCAGACAGGTTAGAATTATTCAAAACACTTTTGAGCCAGGCATGGTAGTGCATGCTTATAATCCCAGTACTTGGGAGGCTGAGACAAGAGGATCCGGGTTCATGGCCAGCCTCAGCTCCAGCTCCATAGTGAGGCCCTCCGCAACTTAGTGAGACCCTGTTTCAAAATAAAGAATAAAAATAGGGCTAAAGGTGGAGCTCGGAGATAGACTGCCCCTGGGTTCAATCCCCAGTACCTCCCCCCCCCCAAAAAAAGAATTATTCAAAACACTTTTGATATTTTTAATATTGTAGAACCTATGACAAGATGCCCTTCTTCATTTGTGATGCTAATTGTCTCTTATCTTTTTCTTGTTGAGGTCTAGTTTATTTGTTTTATGGTCAGAGAACAAATTCAGTAGACTTCAAGCCTTTGAAATTTGTTGAGATGATATAGCAGAGTTAAATTTTTGTAAACAGTCCATACCTAGTTAAAATTAGTTGTATTCTTCAGTCTTCTGTAATACAAAGTAGATCAAGTTTGTTAATTGTCATCTTCTCCATGCTTGCTGACTTTGGGTTGTTATTTCTATCAGTTGTTAAGGGAAGTATTTTGTTGTTGTTTGTTTCTTTTGTGGTACTGACAACCAAACCTAGGGCCTCATACATGCTAAGCAATTATTCTACTGCTAAGCTATATCCCCAATCCAAGTGAAGTAGGTTTAAATTACTCAGGCTGAGTGTGGTGGTGCATGCCTGTAATCCCAATATTTGGGAGGCTGAGACAGGAGGATCACAGGTTCAAGACCAACCTCAGCAACTTAGCAAGGCTCTCAGCAACTTAGTGAGACCCTGTTTGAAAACAAAAGATAAAAATAGGGCTGGGAATGTAGCTCAGAGGCAGAAAGCCTCTGAGTTTAATCTCCTACACACACACATATACACACACATACACACACACACACACACACACACACACACACACACACACACACAAAGCCGGATATGGTTACACATGCTTGTAATCCCAGTTCTTGGGAGGCTGAGACAGGAGGATCACAAGTTCGTGGCCAGTCTCCTCAATTTAGTGAGACCCTGCTTCAAAATAAAAGAATATAATAGGACTGGAGTGTAACTCAGAGGTAAAATGCTCCTGGATTCCATCCCCAGTACCATAGAAATAAATAAATAAACAAACAAACAAAATCTATTTCTCTTTTAATTCTGTCAAATTTTCCTTCATATATTTTAAAGATGTATTATTAGGTGCCTACATTTATCATTCTCTTGAGGCTACTCAAGAAATTACAATTTGCATCCTTAAATTGTCAAAATCTAATATTAGTTGGTGCTTTTACTCTCTTCCTAAACACTTAAAGGACTTTGAAACACTATATCTATTTCTATAGATATATCTACGTGTGTGTGCGTGTGTGTTCTCTCTTGATTATGTTGCCACTATTGTGTATTTTAATTTCATATATATTTTAAATCTCACAAGATATTATTATTATTGTTTTCAGTGCTCTTCATTTCTTTCCACATCTCTGACCTCCTGTTCTGGAGTATGTTTTCTTCTGCCTAAAAGTCCCTTTTTAGTGTTTCCTTTAGTGTGGGCATGAGGCTGTAAGTTTTTGTTTAATTGAAACTATCTTTATTCCCCCTGTCCTCATACTGCTTAGCCTCTCAGCTTCCCTGTTTACCTCTTCCAGATTTGGTAAATGCCTTTCAGAAGAAAAGCTGTGTTAAGTGCTGAACCCTCCTTCTCTTAGACCTTGGTTCAGTGTATTTCACCCTCTTGCTAGCTCTCCAATGCTTTTCATAAGGTATATTTTATTTATTTATTTATTTTGCGGTACTACGGATTGAACTCAGGGGCATTCTACCTCCCAGCTATACCCTCACCCTATTTTTTAGTCTTTATTCTGAAACAGGGTCTCACTAAGTTTCGGAGTGCCTCACTAGGTAGCTGAGGCTGGCCACAAACCCAGATCCTTCAGTCTCAGCCTCCCAAATGCTGGGATTACAAGAGTGTGCCACCACACCTGGCTCCATAAGGAGCCATATATTTTAAACTGTGTCTTAATTTACTATTTGGCCTTCAGGAGAAGACAGTTTCAATTATTGAAAGCAAAATAGCTTCTTCCACCCATTTTCATCTTACAGAAATATGCTACATCTCTCCTCCACTGTGAATTCCCTCTTCTAGTTTCATTGCTACTTTGAGTTTATTCTCTTTAGTTCTTTTTTACTGCCATTTAAATGAAGTCTCAAGTGATAGAAGAGATAAATGTGTGATCTATCTGCTTGAAGTTATTTTTAATTAAATCATTTACAAATATGAGTATTTTAACTATTTTTTTTACTTTATTGAGGAATAATTTATATAACCATATAATCCCCCCTTTTATTTAAAGTATATAAATCAATGTACTTGGGCTACTATTAAGAGCAAATTATTTGTGCCATACTTAATGACAAATTGCCAAATACCACTGATTTAAGACATCATTGTTGAGCTGCTGCCAAAGCTTACTACATGGAAGAAGAGACATAACACATGCATAGAAGTGTACTGTAGGAAATAGCAAAGTAAGATTAGAGGAGAACACACAAAGGAATGTTTCATGAAGGAATTAGTATTGAACCTGAATCTTGAGTGTTGGTAGAGCAGAAATGGCAGACAGGACAGACGTGCACCCCATCGAGTGGGTGACAGGGCTACTGGTGCTGTGCTGGTCACTGGGCCCTTGGTATGGTTTAGAGATAGTACACACACACACACACACACACACACACACACACACACACACATACACACACACACACACACACACTCAAAGCAACCTTGTGCAACCAGAACAACCCAAAGTGTCCTAGATGATCCCAATTAGACTGAGACGGCAGGAGAATGCCAACCCTGTTCTGGTTTACCTGGAGCAGAGAAGTTAAATAAAAGGGAAAGCTGGAGAAGTAGATTGTGAAGCATTTTGAACACTGTGCTAAGGAGTTTGGACTCTATTTAGTAAGCAACAACAACGAGAAACCACTAGGGATTTTGTTCAGAGGAATGGCATGAACAGAGCTGGGTAGGGAAAGAGCCGGTTGGCAGTAGGGTAAAGGGGAGAAGCAAGAGGCAGGGAGATGGACTGGAAGACTCACAAGGTAGTTCAGAAGGTAAGGAAGAGCTAAGCTGGAGAAATGGAAGGAGAAAGGCAAGGGGTACAAAGCCAATATATCCTGAGAAAGTATATTTACATACTGGGGGCCAGAGGCGGGACAAGGAAGAGGTAGAGAAAGGACACAGCAAGGCTGGCCCCATGCAGAAGAAACAGATGGAGATCTGCCTCTGCAGTTAACTGGGTGACTGGGGCAGTTACTTTGGTTTCCTGTAGCAGCATCATTCTACTTCAGAAACTTGGAGGTAAAAAGAAGAAAAAGGAGGGAAGAGCAATCAACGGGGATTAAAGGATTGGCCAGATTTTTAGGATCAAAGCAATCAGAGACTGAATAGAAGTATCAGAATTAAGACTTATTTATGTATTATTTATTTATTTACTCATTTATTTATTGGTGCTGGAGATGGAACTCAGAGGCAGTCTTCCTGAGCTTTAACTGCAGCCCTATTTTTTATTTTGAAATAGGGTTTCAATAAGTTGCAGAGGGTCTTGCTAAGTTGCTGAGGCTGTCCTCGAACCTACAACCTTCCTATCTTAGCCTCCCAAGTACTGGGATTATAGGTGTGCACCATCACACTCAGCCAGAATTAAGACTTAGACTGAAAGCTAGGTACAATGGCAATGCCTGTGATTCCACCTACTCAGGAGGCTGACGCAGGAGGATCTCAAGTTCAAGGCCAGTTAAGCAACTTAGTGAGACCCTGTCTTAAAATTTAAAAAAATAAATAAATAAAAGGGGTGAGTGGTGTAGCTCAGTGGTAAAATGCCCTGGGTTCAATTCTCAATGCCAAAATAAAGAAAAAAAGCCTTAGAATGAAGGTGAGAAGGATTAAACTTTTTCTATGTTATATAACAAATAACATGCAAACGTAAAAAGTCAGCTTCAGATTCTTGTTAATCATTAGTCATTGAATGGTGGTGTGCGCAGGGCCATGTTTGCTAGTGTTGATTTGTAGGATTTCATAAGGTATTTATTACCGGTTCCTTGGTGACAATTAACATAACCTCTAATAGAAAGGGACTGTCATATCATCTATAGCACTTTATAGACATTTCAAAGTTCAGAGACTATTCCTAAAGCAAATGTTTGGGGACTCCTCTTTTAATTCCATAGGGTACCCCATTTCTGGGTAGAGTAGAATTAGTTTTCTTCCTAAATCAAATTTGCATAAAGTGGAGATTTTAAAGGGATGTTGAGATTTTCAGCTACATTTTTCTTGTTTGTATTCCAACTCACTCACAACACCATATCTGATCACATCAAGTGGTTTGAGTCATTTGATTCACCCAAGGACCTCTCAATAGCGTAACTGGTTATCGATCAAGTTAATTGCTTGATGAATGGGTCATCCGTTCAGATTGTGTCTATGTGTCAAAATCTGTCTGGCTTTTTACTGCAGGGCTAGCTAGCTCAGGTTTTCAGCATGCCCATGTTAAAAGTAGAGAAGGGTTTCGTGTATTTACCCATGACCTAAATGAAGCAGTGATGGGCTGTGAATCAGAGGCGCAGGTCCCTCTTCCTTTTTTTTTTCTTTGCAGTACTGGGGATTGAACCCAGGGCATTCCACCTCCGAGCTACACCCCCAGCCCTATTTTTTTTTTGCAGTACTGGGGACTGAACTCAGGGGCATTCTACCTCCGAGCTATCCCCCCAGCCCTATTTTTTATTCTTTATTTTGAAATCGGGTCTCACTAGGTTGCGGAGTGCCTCACTAGGTAGCTGAAGCTGGCCTCCAGCCCGGATCCTCCGGACTCAGCCTCCCGAATGCTGGGAATACAAGCCAAGCATGCGCCACCATGCCCGGCTCCCAGCCCTATTTTTTATTATTTATTTTGAAACAGGGTCTCACTGAGTTGCAGAGAGCCTCACTAAGTAGCTGAGGTGCTGGCAAACCTGGATCCTCCAGTCTCAGCCTCACAAGTACTGGAATTACAAGAGTGCGCCACCACGCCCAGCTTCCTCTTCCTTTTTTGTTGGGCAGTACTTCCCACTTACATAAACCTCTGGCTCTCCACACCAGCCCTGGGTCAGCAGAGAAAGCTAGTCTTCTGAGGCACACAGAATGGTTTCTTCCTTCACACACTCGTGTGGGTTTACTGGGCCATGCACCATTCAAAACAAAAGGAGGGGAACTATAAATAACAGCAACAACAAACCCCTTACTGCCACTCACCTTGAAATGTTAAAAAAAAAAAAAAATCTACCAATTAACAATCCTTTGCCAACATTGGATGGTTGGATATCACTTGCCATATCAGTGTAGGGACATAAATAATGACATATCATTGCTTTGTACTCACAAAGGTTATATTTTAGAACAGTAAGAACCTATGGGGAAAACCTGGGCCAATAACTCCATACAGATAACAAGACAGAGGGAGGCTGAGACCAGAGGATCCGGGTTTGCGGCCAGCCTCAGCTACCTAGTGAGGCACTCCGCAACTTAGTGAGACTCGGTTTCAAAAATAAAGAATAAAAAATAGGGCTGGGGGTATAGCTCTGAGGTAGAACACCCCTGAGTTCAATCCCCAGTACCGAAAAAAAAAAAAAAATCACAGATAACAAGACAGAGGCCCAGTGACTTGCCCCAGGGCCAGGCAGTGAGTCAGTAACAGACAAGACGGACTCAGCGTGTTCTATATTGTGGGCTCTTTGTGCCAACCTCTGGGCCTCCCAATGGCATCATCCTACCTAGAACTAGTCATGTCTCTATGCAAAGCAGGCAGCTGGTATAAAAAGCAGATTTTCTTCTTTTTTTTTTTTTTTTTGCGGTACTGGGGATTGAACTCAGGGGCATTCTTCTTCCGAGCTACACCCCCAGCCCTATTTTTTTTTTTTTTATTCTTTGTTTTGAAACAGGGTCTCACTAAGTTGCGGAGTGCCTCACTAGGTAGCTGAGGCTGTCCACAAACCCGGATCCTCCGGTCTCAGCCTCCCAAATGCTGGGATTACAAAGCGTGCGCCACCATACCCAGCTGCAGAATTTCTTCTTTACAAAAATAATTCTCTAATTCTCCCAACAAGTAAGATATTGATACCAGGCCTAGTACCATGTAAGAACTCCCCAGATAATTACAGATATAATCTGAAGACATCTGAAGCCATCATTGGAGCAAAAATATTTAACAAAAATGAGTAATTTCCCTGGCTTCTTCCCACATACTGTTCATACCAGTTGTGCTAAGTAGGTAAAAAAAATTAATGATCAGCTTGCAGAGGTCATATTGCTAACCAGAGTCTGCCAGTCTTAGGGAGGAGCAAGTGTGCATCTCCAAGGAGGAGCCCTAAGCCAGTCTCTCTGGAACCCAGCCTGCTTCACTGTCTTCAAGAGACACTGATAGTGAGCCAGAGTGACCAAGATGTGGTTCAATATAAGATACGCTGATATTTTCTGATATGTATGAGCCAAGGCTTTTTACTCCATGCCTCATTTAACTTCCACTACAGTTACCACCTGTTGGGCAAACATCAATGGTGGTTAGGAACATTCCCACAGGAAACAGGGGTGGGAGTCTTGTAGCAGCTCACCCGAGGCCCCCAGTTGGGAGTGAGGCTCGGAGCCTGGCAGCAGGGCTCCAGAGTCCCCTCGACTCACCACCTCCATTGCCACACAAGAGGCCTGCACGGGGGTGGAGGGTGCCCCCATCCGGAAAGTAGTGGGGACTCTAGAATAGATTACCAAAGGCTCAATGGAGACAGAATTAGGAAGAAACTTCAAGATTTCAGGCAACTATTGTTTTATGAAATATGAAATTATTGGTAGAGGTCTTGAGGCAGTGTGCAAGAGCCTTGGTGGACTTGCAGAGAAATTTCTGATCTCTTAATGACAACTAACAAGACAATGGGAAAATGGTGTGAGCTATTCAGAGTACTGGGTCTCTCTGGTAACTTACTACTATTCTTTTTGTTTCTTTGTTTTGTTTTATTGTGGTACCAGAGATTGAACCCAGGGACATTCTATCTCCAAGCTACACCCCAGCTCTATTTTATTTTGAAACAGAGTCTCACTAGGTTGCGGAGAATCTTGCTACATTGCCAAGGCTGGTCTTGAACCTGTGATCCCCCTGTCTCCGCCTCCCAAGCACTAGGATTACAGGCATGCATCACTACGCCCAACTAACTTCTCACTTTTCTAACATCTTTAGTATCTATATGTGTAATATGTCTGTGTGGCTTAACAACTTTTCTTAGCAAATTCACAACTTTCCCCCAGTATTCATACATTCAAGCTAGCTGTAACAAAAAACCATTCTCATCAAACATCACGAGATCTCCAAGTTCTCAAGGGCCTTGGCAGTGTGTTCTTATAAACTAACTGTATACTAACCTGTGCATTTAAGGTCAGGTTAGAAGGGGCTGATAATTGTCATGCAGCTGAGTACTTGTAGAATCTTTCCAGCCATGTGACAAAAAAGCAGCCGGATTGAGATTTGCAAAATTGTTACACTCTGAAGAGGCATATGTTTAAATTATATACCTTGAAATGGAGCTTGAGACTGTTAAAATATATATTCATTTATTCAACAAATATATATTGAATACCTACCTCCATACAAGGAGCCCAGCAGGGTGGTGCATACCTGTAATCCCAGTACTTGAAAGGCTGAGACAGGAGGATAGCAGGTTCAAGGCCAGCTTCAGCAACTTAGTGAGACCTTGTTTCAAAAACAAAATAAGACTAGGGGTCCAATTCAGAGGTAGAATGCCCTTGATTCAATCCTCAGTACCAAAAAAAAAAAAAAAAAGTTTCAGTCAGGCATGGTGGCACATACCAGTAATCTCAGTACTCGGGAGACTGAGACAGGAGGATTGCAGGTTCCAGACCCCTGTCTCAAAACAAAAACTAAAAAGGGCTCGGGATGTAGCTTAAAGAAAAATGCCCCTGGGTTCAATCCCTAGTACAGAAAGGAAGAAAAGAAAAGAAGAGAAGAGAAAAGAAATTGGAATAAATTTATATCTCCAACTACATATGATTGTTTTGTGGGAGTTTTTTTCCACATTCTTGGTAAAAAAAGCCACCTTAGTCAAGTTCTCTGATTCTCTTGGTAAATACTGAGCTGTCCGTTTGATAAGGTTTTCACACAAAGATCACAGGGGAAATCACTTCCTGCAAGGACCTGAGGCATTACTCACTTTCTCTTGATGACTTGGCTTTTGACCCTTTTGTGGTCGAAAGGTCACAGGCCCATTCCTTCAGTGGGTCCATTTTTCAGATTCCATATTTCATTTATAGTAGGAAGGAGCCTGCTATTTTAGCTCCAGGAGATGCATCAAAGAGCCATAAGAATGCATGAAAGGAGCCAGGCAGGGTGGTGCACATCTGCAATCCCAGTGCTTGGGAAGCTGAGACAGGAGGCTTATAGGTTCAAGGCCAGCCTCAACAGCTTAGCAAAACCCTGTTTCAAAATAAAAATAAAGAAAAAGGGGGTATAGCTCAGAGATAGAATGCCCCTGGGTTCAATCCCCAGTACCAAGAAAGAAAGAAGAAAGAGAGAGAAAAAAGGAAAGGAAGACAGGAATCGAGGTCACAGAAACCTGACTGCCCCCCCTCACCTCCAGAGAACAGAGAGAGATAGTGAGGGCAGGAGCCATCTTTCCTTCTTTAGAAAGAAGAGCCAGGTGAGAGGAGGTTCTGGGGACCTATCCAAGCTCAGGAAGGGTCCAGAGAGTGATGCTAAGCCAGTGTTGCTCCCAGTGTCCCCTTGGCACGCCAGAGCCACCTGCCGAGCTTGGCACAGAGGCCTCTTCATGGTGCACCCTGCCCTAGGAAAGCAGCGCATCTGGAGGTGCGTGAGGAAAAGGGGCTCCATGTGATGCCCCTGCACAAAAAGCAGGCGAGCTCCTCTTGCAGATCTTTGTGGATCAACTTACCTTTGAGTGACTAAAGCATTGATTTAAGCCATGTGGAAAATAGTGGAGTGAAGTTTATGGAGCACATCATGTTGGGTTCCAAATTTTCCCTTGGAGCAGATCTCGGAATTTCTCCCTTCCCACACACTCTCTCTCTTTAGCCGCCCTCTCTCTAGCCAAAGGAAGGGCCTGTAGAGCTGAACTCTAAACAATAGCAGCAGCAGCAACAAAGACTGAGGGTCAGATGCAGAACAGGACTGGTCATTAGCTCCTGGCTGAGAAACTGTCCCTGTAGAAGGCCAAAGCAAGCCAGGCATGGTGGCTCACACTTGTAATCCCAGTTTTGGGAGGCTGAGGCAAGAGGATCTCAGGTTCAAAGCCAGCCTCAGCAACTTAGTGAGGCTTTCAGCAACCTAGTGAGACCTTGTTTCCAAATAAGAAATGAAATCAGGTTGGGGGTGTAGCTTGGAGGTAGAATACCTCTGGGTTCAATCCCCAGTACCAAAAAAAAAAAAAAAAAGCACCAAAAAATTTATAATTTCTGTGGTAGACACTGTATCATTATCTACCTATCTATCTAAATCATCTTTAATCTGGAAAGATTAACAAGACTGGCAAAATTTATCCCTGAAATAGGAATTTCCTTTTAAATAGTACTGAAGCTAAACTTTCTTTTTTTTTGGGGGGGGGTGGATTTACTGGGAATTGAACACAGGGATGTTTTGATGTTCTACCTCTGAGCTACACCCCTAGCCCTTTTAATGTTTTATCTTGAAATAGGGTCTCACTAAGTTGCTGAAGGTCTCATCAAGTTTCTGAGGCTAGCCTCAAACCTGCAATCCTCCTGTCTCAGCCTCCCAAGTACTAGGATTACAGGTGTGCACCACCATACCTGCCACTACATTTTTGATGATTACTGCAGATATGGGTGCTATTATCCCTATTGCAAGAAGCAGGACTACCATGCTTCTGAGTTGCCTAAGCTGACTGACACCCAGTGGTCCCCTTCCTCCTCATCCTGCTGCTCTGACCAGTCATTTGCTCCATTGATGATGACTGCATCCTTGGCCAGCTTCTCCCTCCATCTTCCTCACTTACCTGTGGTCCCTACGCTCCTTCTGCACACTGTGCCTGGTTGTAGACACAGAGCTGAGTGTCCTTGCCTTCCAGCCTCATGCCATCTGCAGGGGACAGCAGTCACAAACATCCAGATCAGATATTCAGTTCCACCAGGATTTTCTCTTTCTCCTCTCTCTGCCCACCCACGAAGCTTGCACTTTTTATCCTGGGCCCCTGACTTTTCTCTAAGCATCAACTTTCCCATGTATTATTGGAAACATTTTGCTAATGAGAAGGAGCAGCCTTTGTGGACATTAAACAAAATACATTTGTTGGTAAAATGATTTTAGATACTTTTTTAAGGTAAGTACCAGTTCTACTTGGACTTGGAAGAAAGAACATTGTTTGCTTTGTGTTGTTTAATTTCATGAAATGACCAAGGTAACTTTTAAATTGTACCAAAATAAGTATGAATAAGGGAGAAATATGAGAGTATATGTTTAATCCTCTCTGTTTTCTGGCAGCCAAAGAGCTGAAACATAGTATTACCTATTTTTCTCCTAATGGTACTGAAAATACATGTTGACGTTAAGCCAGATATATACATATATGTAAATATAGTAAAGGGAGAAACTAAGTGGAGACGATGCAGGAACTGACTCAGCATGAACTATTGCTTAATACCTGAGGGCGGGGACAGAGGGGAGAATATTAGGAAGAATATGGATAGAATCAGATCATGTAGGAAGGCTGTCTATAAATTAATATTTTTGCTCACACACCCCCCCCAAAAAAACACTGCATGAGAAAATGTTTAAACATAAGTAGAGAACTTTGCCAACTGAAAAGTGAAAACAGTTCTCCAGGTAGGCAGAAAGGGCACAGAGACACCAGCACACAGTACCATGCTGTGCAGCCAGGCAGCCCCACCCACTGGCCCTGTGGCGGGAAGGCAGCCCCCGCCCAAATAGCCTCAGCTCAACACCATGGAACATATTTTAAGTTGTTCATTTAGTAGGGATGGGCATTCTGCTCTGGAAATTCATTGGATTTGAAACCAGATAATTAATTAACCAGGAAATGTTTTGTACATTATTAAGGATAGCACATGCAGGCATGGTGGCCCACGCTTGTAATCCCAGTACTTGGGAGGCTGAGATGGGAGGATCACAGGTTCAAGGACAGCCTCAGCAAGTAGTGAGACTCTCATCAATCTAGTGAGAGCCTGTTTCCAAATAAGTGGCAGTAAGCATCAAGCGTAATACAGAAGTCAATGGCTGGTGTATATAAGGCAGCCCGCCGTCTTCGTTGCCTTGAGACAATCTCAGATTATAGATAGTATTCTAGTTGCTGCCTCTTTCATTCTCAAGGGGTTCCAGTTGGTCAATAAATGGCACAGTCATTCTAAGTATGTTTGAAGGTGGTAATAAGGACTATGAAGAATGAGATAGCAGGGAGAGGACTGTGCACGCATGCGTGTATGTGTGTGTGTGTGTGTGTGTGTGCGTGTGTGTGTGTGTGTACATGTGTGTGGTATTAGGGATTGAACTGAGGGGCATTGTGCCTCTGAGTTACACCTGTTTTTTTAGTTTTTGCTTTGAAACATGATCTCACTAGGTTGCTGAGAGTCTTGCTAAGTTGCCAAGACTGGTAGTGAATCTGCAATCCTCTTGTCTGAGCTTCCCAAGAACTGGTATTACAGGTGTGCACCACCACACCCAGCAAGATTGCAATTTTAACAGTAATGAGGGCAGGGAGGTTGATGGACCAAGAGTTGTCTGAGCTAAGATTTGAAGAAGGTGATAGTTGGCCAAGAGAATATAATTGTAGAAGTCTGCATTCTTATCATAAAACATTGAAATACCACCAAAGTATAAAAAAAGCAAAGTCTACTGTTAGAGTTTTGTTTTAGGCTTTTTGTTTATTTGACTTTTTTTTTTTAACATGTTTTAATTATTTTCCCCCTGCAAGTAAGAAGAGGGGCAAGTGTCACTGACATTCTGAATTAGGCCTGATTTTGTCTCTTCTCCTTCCTGACCCTCTCCTACCCCATCTGAGGACTGAAGTGTCATGATGACACATTAATCTAAGGGTATCACTAGAGATGAAAGGCTGGGGGCAAGGTCTTGATTTGTCATAGGAATGCTTCTCCCTGACCAGCACATTGTAAGCTTCAGTTGACTGAGTGATGTCATGGCAAGTTAAGTGTGTAATTCATTTCTTTGGGAGAATTAAGTTCTACAACAATAGTACATTTTACGTATAATCTACCAGCAGGTACTGGTTTTAAAAGGCCATATTACTAAGTCCTTTAGAACCAGATTCAGTATATCCTGGTCACTGATTCTACTCTTTGGTGGTTCATTAATATAGTGAAGATGAAGCCGGGCGTGGTGGCGCACGCTTATAATCCCAGCATTTGGGAGGATGAGACTGGAGGATCCGGGTTCGTGGCCAGCCTCAGCTGCTTAGTGAGGCCCTCCGCAACTTAGTGAGACCCTGTTTCAAAATAAAGAATAAAAATAGGGCTGGAGGTGTAGCTCAGAGGTAGAATACCCCTGAGTTCCATCCCCAGTACCACACACACAAAAAAAGTATAAGTCTACTATGAACTACGATGTTCTTATTAATAACTTAATTTTCGTACTAGCATCCCTTTTATATCAGATGGTAATGTTTTAGATGGAATAAAGCTTGCTTTTCTTTTTAAAAATCATATCATTTTGAGACAGGGACCGCCATAGGGACAAATAGCAGATGTATACTCCTGGGTCTTAACTCATAGCCCTTCAGCTACCCAAAGCTTGGTATATGCTTGTCACATTCAGAGACCAGGTGCATCCTACAGACAGGATAAAACTGTGGAGAAGTCAGCAGATCCCCAGAGCCCTGGGCTGGCTGATTGCCGAGTGGTGCTTCCTTCTACTCCTCACCAATGTGTTTTCTTTTCAGCTACAGAACTCATCCTTCTCGAAGAGCAGAGCTGTTTATACAGGATGTGGCATCTATATGAAAAACTCACAGCAAAAAAGAAAAAGAAATCACCTTTTGAAATGTACCTAAGCCAATTAACATTCCTAAACCCAGAACCCCCCCACCCCCCACCCCGGGCAACACACAAGAATAAAAAGAGTTCTCTCTTTGACCTGGGAGCAGCTGATCCTCTCAGGTCTGTCCTGTGCCTCCCTTCTTCTCCAGCATAAAGTCCCAATAGAGGGACTTGTTCGGTCAGTCGTGCCCCTTTCTGATTCCTCTGATAGAGAGCACAGGGACCCACCAAGCCTGCATCATTTTAGGCCTCACACGATCTCAGACTGACTATCCACAGAGCACATGTCACGTTCTAAAATAATGAAATTCAACTAAGTAGCCTCATTATTAAAAGCAGTATGAAGTAACACAAATGTTTTAGTATGTATTTCACTGAGCTTTTGTCCATGGAAAACAAAAAACAAAAAACGTGAATGTCCCAACAGTGAATGTCCCTCCTTTTGGATCTTTGTGATAAGACAAGAGGAGAGAGACTAAGGTGAAAATAACAAGAAACAGGACCAGGCAAGGCTGAAATGAGAGCAAGTTTGCCAACCACCTGCCAGATAAGAAAATCCTGAGGGTTCACCAGTGGCTGAATTTCCCAGGATTTTTCTACAGAGAGACCTAAGTTATACATACAAGATAAATTGCCTGCATCTCTGATTCACAAAATCTCTAAGACCATCTAATGCTACTTTTAAAAAATGTATGAATACATACATCTCCATTTTTACTTTATAATCCATGCTAGAGAAAACTTCCTGTGGTATCATCACCCAGGCCTCATTACCTCGCGGTTAATTAGCCAACATTTGTAAAGTGCTTTGAAGATGAAACGCATCCTATAAATGCTAAGAATTATTAAATAATATTAGAGGAAAACCATAAAATAGATACATTGTTAACATTAATTTGTATTTTATCTTGGCCTATTATCTTTTCCCTCGTATCTGTCATTTCAGGCTGAACTATATATAAAGGCGGAGCAAGCTGCTGTGACTTATTTCAACTGTGTGACTCAGTATTGAGACTGGCTCCAAATTAATACTTGCAAAAAAAAAAAAAAAAAGTCCAGAGAGATACCCACTTATTCTGGTTAAGGTGCTAATAAACAAACAATTCACCCCCCCAACAGTTAAAAGGAAAAATTTATTAATTCAGAAGCAAGTAATAAGCATTTATGTTTTGTTCAAAACAATGCAAAATATACTAGTGAAAGTAAGATGGGTGGGAAACATATGATTCTACTTTGCCCCCAGGGTATGGTTGCAGACGCCCTGCTGAAGAGCTTAGGACAGTATATTATGTGGTGTTGACTCTTCTCTACATTTTGCTGTCATCAAAGCGAGTAAAACAAACTTTTCTGAAGCTGTAGTCCTACTCCCTGTCATCTCACCTCCCCCTTCCCCCAATCCTGAGTGGACACAAGGACAGACAGGCAAATCTGCTTTCAAAAGTCTTTGGCAGCCTGCCAGGGACAGACACAGGAAGAAAAGGCTCTAGGAAAATATTCTGAAAATATGTTCATCAGGAGAGTTTTCAATGAGACAGGAAATAATAGATCAAGTACACTGAGAGTATTTGCAAACTGTTTAATTGGGTAAAGGCAAGCTACCCTCGTCTGATCACAGCAATGTCTTTATTGTGAAGCCCTCTTTAGTGATACTGAAGTTAATCCCAAGTCCTGTTACAGGAACTCATCCTTATTAAAGTAACATTAAGTGCTCCTTTTTTTATTGATCTTCCTCTTCAGCTTAATGATAGAAACTTACTGATGTTTTAATAATAACCTCGCAAGCTTTATCTCATTTTACTTCGCCTTGGTACTAAAAGATGCAGGAGAAACTAACTTAGCATAAACATTTTGCAGATGTCTTTAAAGGCCAGAGGGAGGTGGGGGGGTATTCAATTGAGCTGCGTGTTAACAAAGATGGCTGAAAAACTAAAAGATAAAAGGGAGACTCCAGTGTGAACATCAAAGAATTGTTAATGACAAGAAATACCATTAGGGTTAGCATCTCTTTTGTTTCAACCCTTTCACACCTGCAGTGTGTGGTGAGCTAAGCCTTTGTTCCAAAATCTGAATTACCTCCATTAGCACTTATAGAAAAAATGGTTGCAAAACAACAGAAACGTACTTCTGGCTCTCCCTTTTGGCTTGAAAAGTCAGAAATTAGTTTAGGTATCTGTGGATTCCCTTCTAGTCCTTGAGTGTAACTATTAGAGATTGTAGAAGTGTAAGGTAATAGGTTGCAAATGAGGCCAGTGGAAATGTGAGCAGAGCTTTGTAACTAAAAAGAGAGGTAAGAGAGGCTACGGTGGAGAGGCACACAGAAGAAGCCCAGACATTTGCAATAGCAAAATCAGAGCGTGAAATTCAGATTAGCCCTCCCCAGGCTGTGAGAGGAAGGGGGTATCGCAAGACTTGGCATGGCTAAAGGTGTAACCTGTTTTATTTGGCCCCTGAAAAATTTTAACAGATGGTGGGACCAGCTGTCTTTTTCAGCCATTTAATAAACTCTTCGGTGGTAACAGTTTGGAAAGTGGGGGTTTTTCATTTTAGGCCAGAGGAGAAAATAAAGAAATCTGTCCCAAATTGTCTTTGCCAAGTAGTAAAGCCTGGAAACATTATGAAAAGTTAAAGGGGGGAAAAAAACTAGTTGACTATTATTGTTATTTGTTTTGTTTTAGAGAGAGAGCAGAGACAAAAACAAATTTCTCTCTGCCAAATGTGTTTTGTCTCATCTTTATCTGGGATTTTAATTTTTATTTTTCAAAAAGAGAAACCCACTTATTTGTTTGATGCTCTGGGACAAATTAATAGCACTTTCAGGCAACTATCCACAGCATTACAAAAGGAGGCACACTAAACATTTATTAGAAGTTAGTACTTGTAGAAGGGAAGTACTTTGTTATATTGAATGAAAGGGTAAATTCCCTCCAATTTACATAATTAGTCTAAAATGGCCTAGAACCCTCCTAATCATGTCATGTAAATTAGAGAGCCCAGCTCCAGACCTCAGGGAATGGGGAGAATGCTCATGTCAAGTTATTTTCAAAATAGAATCTAAGGGGGTTTGCTTTTGTGCCTAAAATATTTTTTTGGATTTGCACTTTTTCCCACTAGTACAAAAAAATTTTTTGGCAATTCTCAGTTATGGGAGAAATAATTTGTTTGCAAAGATTCTCCCCCTGGCTACAAACACTGCTCTTCTTTCTGCAAATGTCCTTGACTCCTGGCTGAGCAACAGCCACTTCCATTTGACAAAACTTTGTTCTGTCCCCAGGCCCATTATAGATAAAGCATCTAGACTGTTGCAAATAAATGACAACAACACAGTGTAAACTCTTTAAATTAGGAAAGATTAGACACACCTCTTTAGAGACCTAAAGTCCGTACAGCTCTCATTATATCTAGTAAATGTCTTCTGTTTAGTTTCCAGCTTGCCTCCTTTCTGGGCTGTTAGTGATGTTTGGTTTCATGAAAAGGTACCAAGATGTAGGTGGCTATAAAAGGCATAAGGAGTAATTCTACCTAGAATAGGTTAGTTCAGTCCTCAAGCTAGTTACCCAAACTAACAGAATCTCATTTCTAATTCCTTAATTACCATGATTTGTGAAATGACTTAAGACAAACTACAGTTGTTCCTTCAGGGGTACTTCGTCTCATCTGTAACACCCAGCTACCATTCATTCCACACATCTTTAATGAGCATCTATTATGCTCTAAGTACAGTGCCAAGAGTCAGAATCTCTGGTGATCAAGAAAGATGAGATCCCTGCTCCTTTGGAGCTTATGTGGCCTCACATCTTCACTGTATAAACAACATGAGAAAGATTATAAACATAAAGCACTCCACAGCAGAATGTTCAGGCTCCATCTATGCAACTTCAAAATTATCCAAATGATGTAGATGAGTTTGACAGTTAGATTTGGGGACAAGGGGACTTCTGCTTCCAAGAGTGATGAAAGCAATTGCAACTCTTAGCCAAGAGCCTGGCTTTTCAATGTAGCACGTTCATTGCCTCATCACCAGTTTTAAAGAGAGGTCACAAGCTCTTCACTGAAATACAATAATCTAGAAAAAAAAAAAAAAAAAATATATATATATATATATATTGAGAGAGAGAGAAAAAAATTATATGTATTTTCCTTACACATTACATGTTGCTTTACTAAACTTTAGGAATAGTTTCAAATAGGAAAAATATAGAAATAGAGCCTTCCTTTGATAGAAAGAGAAGCATTAAAAATATCTGAAAACTATATTTATCCTGTGACTGGAAGGTAGATATTCTCAACTGCTTCTACCCCTACCTACAAAACTTTAATGTCTTCAGGTTAACAAACTGTGGATCCCAGACTCCAGCACGGCCAGAGGTTGCTGCCTCAGTCAGGGCCTTAGACACCAAGCACAGGACACTCTGGCCATTTCACCTCTATGACTGCCAGGAGGATCCCCTGTAGTGGCCATAGCCCAAGCAGTAGCTAGCGCAGTGGCCCATGGGAAAGGATACCAAAAGCAGCAACCCCTAGGAGTTAGCTCAGTGACACCCAGGTAGTAGTTCTAGCAATAGACTAAGTACAAACATTTATCCTGCTTCCTAATGCACCCTCTTAAATAAGTGTGCTAGTTAACTTTCTTTTAAACTAAGGTCTCTTCTCAAACAGTGAACTGCAACATTCCTAGCAAAGACAAAAGCAATCTTTAATAAAAAAGTAGGAGCAATGAAATAGAGGGAGGAAAGTAAAAATAAAAATATTAGGTAGAAAGGAGACAAACTAGAAAGGAAGGAGAAATTAGTTTTAAAATCTAGAAACTTAGCCGGGCGTGGTGGCGCATGCTTGTAATCCCAGCATTTGGGAGGATGAGACCAGACCGGAGGATCCGGGTTCGAGGCCAGCCTCAGCTACTTAGTGAGGCACTTCGCAACTTAGTGAGACCCTGTTTCAAAATAAAGAATAAAAATTAGGGCTGGGGGTGTAGCTCAGAGGTAGAATGCCCCTGGGTTCAATCCTTAGTACCGCAAAAAAAAAAAAAAAAAAATCTAGAAACTTCATAATCTTTATCTTCACGCTACACAGTCTGTTCTTTCTTAGTCAAAAATACTCAATAGGCCCCACACTTTTAATCATAATGGCCCTTCTCCCCACCAGAAATTCCTGAGATGCTTGGTAAAGAAAGGGTCCCTAAAAATCTCTGAGCATTGGTCAAGTCCAGGTATCACCCAGCACCGTCAATGAAATGTCAGGAGCCTGAGAATACTAAAAAAAGGGAACCAGACTCCCATCCCTGGCAAGAGACTCTACCTACCCCTTCACAGGGATCTCCTATAAAAAGCAACTGTAAAGACCTCCAAATTAGCCAGGCGTGGTGGCGCACGCTTGTAATCCCAGCATTCGGGAGGCTGAGACTGGAGGATCCGGGTTCGCAGCCAGCCTCAGCTACCTAGTGAAGCACTCCTCAACTTAGTGAGACCCTGTTTCAAAATAAAGAATAAAAAATAGGGCTGGGGGTATAGCTCGGAGGTAGAATGCCCCTGAGTTCAATCCCCAGTACCGAAAA
>PVLC010024987.1:0-24091 GCA_004027655.1 Graphiurus murinus
GCACGTGATGTAATTACACAATCATATCAAGGTCACTCACCAAAGTGAACCTGAGGGGGAGGGAAGGGGAGGGGATTGGGGTGGGAATTGGGGAAAGGGTCAAATGACAACTGTGTGCAAATATGTTGTTAACAATCCGTACTCAACAAAGATGTATGCTATATTGCACGAATTACTACAATAAAAAAATTAAAAAAAACAAAACAAAACAAAAAAACAAAACAAAAAAAAAAAAAAAAAGAGAGCCCCTGATTTTAAGCCTAGACTTTGTTTTGAATTAAATAGAAAGTAAACAGCAACATTACTAGGAAAGTTCTGTATTTTTAGGAAAATATACAGCTGTGACACTATTTACTCTTGATTGCTTGCTTTGTCTTAGTTCTCTACCTCTTGCAAAAATAGAGTTTACTCTTATTAGTAACAAAATTGCATCTAAAGTGCCATACTGATAACCAATTCAAAGCATTTGATTTAACCTCCCTAATTCCATAGTCCTCATTTCTCTTATATATTATAATCCTAGTAATGACTAAATAATATTGAATTTTAAAACTAGAAAACACTTCAATACTCATCTACTTCAGCACTTTTATATATTTACTTATGCCTGATTTTAAAATTATGAAAAATCAAATATCTGTAGTAGCAGCCCTATCACTTTGGTATGGTAATTTAGGGGCAACTGGAAGTTTTTTTGGAACTTAAAGGAAGATCTCATTGGGAACTATAATAACCTCCAGTAACAAACTTTGTTTATATTTGTCTTATAGAATTGAATAATATTCTTTGGAGTAGCCATATTTTAGGAGCTAAGCAGAAAATTATGGTCATTACCTCTTCCAATTAACTTTTGACACTGTTTGTCAGTATTCCGGCAAACTCCACCAAAACAGAAGGCATTACCCGAATCACAGTATTCTCCATTGCGTGCATATGTGTCAGGCACACAATATGAATAACTTCCATTGCAATATTCATTGAAATCACAATCTTTATCAACTGCTTTTCTACAAAGTTTCCCAACTGGTTTTACCTGGGGGAAAACATAAGAAAGGATTACTTATCAATTATAATTAAATTTTCTTTTCTCCAAGCTTTAAATTTCAATAAATTTTCCCCTAAGTTGGTTGCAAGAACACTAAGAAAACTAAATTTTCTCATATTTTGGTGATTTAATTTCTTTTGCATTAAAAAGTGGGTACTGCTTGTAAGTGACGTTAGAAACACGAAGATTGGCAAGCTGCCACAGCAACAATTGAAGCAAATGAATTAATATTAAAAAATCCTAGTAACCCATTACAGCTATGTTCACATGAGTACTTCTTATGTCTTCATATATTAACCTTGAAGTACAGACCAGCAACCATTTACAAAGTGACAATATGCATAATAAGCATTTAGAAAATTATATATTTTAAGAATGCACAACATAAAATTTATTTCACATATCTTATTATAAACAACTTAAAAATAACTTCTAAAATTAGATGTTTTTATGTCTTCAGTGCTTAATCTTTACCTGGTAGTTTTCAGGGTGTTTGTCTGCACACATGTTTTTGCCAAGAAATATTGAATCATCATCTCTGCCAACACTCCCTTTGTCAATGCAAGCCCCAGTTCCTCAGAGCTATTATCATTATCCTATGAAAATTAAGTCAAATATTTCTAGTTTTCAAAGCCTCAGAGGTTCAGCTGATATAATATTCATCTACCCTGAACAGATTTCTATGTACTCTTTCTTGAGTTGTTGTTCACAAGTATTCACTACCTGTAACAAATTTCACACAAATTCTCCAAGTGACGGACAAGAAGGCAAAACACAATACCATACTTGTGTCACCAAAGCTTATGGAGATAACATCCAACTTCAAAATAATGAATAAAATAGTTTCAAAAGAAAAATAAGTAAAAATCTGCTGGGTGCAATGTCATGTGCTTGTAATCTGAGACCGGGAAGCTGAGACAGGAAAATGACAAGTTCTAGACAGCCTCCCCATCTTGGTAAAGTAGTAAGGCCCTCTCCAACTTGGTGCAAACCTATTTCAAAATAAAATACGATTGGGAGTATAACTCAGAGGTAAAATGCCCGTGATTGAATTAAAAAAAAAAGGAGAAGAAATTAAAAAATGAAGTGAACACCATTTCCTCAGAATTTGCTTCTTATCATAAATTTGTGTAAATGAAAATTTTACTTTTATTCTTATGTATTTTAATACCTAAGAACAGTCAGTTCTTAAAATGCTCTCTAAAGCAAGTTTTATCATCCTACTGACTCCTCCACAATCTGTAGAGAAAAAATTATGTGTGTTCATTTTTTATTTGCATGAGAGTCATACGTTTAGAATTTAAGTTATTATTTCACAGTGATGTAGGTTAAATTAAATCAATTTAATTATACTGTTCCCTTTGGGCTTATCTCATGGTTGAAAGATTTTTTTCCTTGGCACTCATTAATTCCCAGAGGCCCTTAAACTTTAATATTGCTGGTTTTCTATTTCTGAGTTTTTCCTCCTATTTTTTTTTTTTTTTACTTTTATCCTTCCAAGATTCTCAGACTGTACATATTTTGTCTCACTCATAATCAAAGTTCTGTTCCTTTCCATAACTGGACCAGAAATGGGTGAGTTTATGTATTTCCTCTGACCCCTTCACCAGCCTTAAATGCACAGTAAAGAATCTACTATATATGTCAAAAACCCCTTTATTTGGGCTATGTATCTTTCTATATCTGGACCAAAGAACAAATGTGATATATGTCCATTACCCCAATCTGAAAGCAGAGTTGTTCACATATTTCTAGGTCCACATAAGTCTAGTTTATTCAATCAAAAGTTATTTCCTTTCAGTATAACAACGAAAAAGAATTGGTAATCTCTTATAACAGTTGCATGTGGTGAGTAAAATAGAAGGTACTTAATTTTTTAATGTTATAGTTAATAACTAAAATTATACTGTAATGGGAACTAAATGAGATCTTAATTAGATGTTTTTTAAATCAAAACTTTTGAGAAGGGAAGAAATAAAATGAGTTAAAATTTTAAAGAGTATAAAAAGGCATCAAACTGAACTTTTAGAAATGAAAATTAAAAATTTGGGATTAAAAAATATACTGAATAGGATTAAGAGCATATGAGCCATTGAGAGACAAAAAGAGTGATGACCTTGAAGACACAGCAACAGAACCTACTAAAATGGAATGGAAATTTTTAAATAAAGCTGATTAAAAATTGAAGTGATAGCCGGGCGTGGTGGCGCACGTTTGTAATCCCAGCATTTGGGAGGCTGAGACCGGAGGATCTGGGTTCGTGGCCAGCCTCAGCTACCTAGTGAGGCACTCCGCAACTTAGTGAGACCCGGTTTCAAAATACAGATTAAGAAATAGGGCTGGGGGTATAGCTCGAAGGTAGAAAGCCCCTGAGTTCAATCCCCAGTACCACAAAAATAAATAAATTAAAAAAAAATAAAATTGAAGTGACTATTTTAATATCAGAAATTTTAAATTTCAGAATATTCATATTATAAAAAGTGAACTCAGGAATTGTTTAGAGAGAAAGAGAAAATTGGCAGGTCAAAGAAATGCACAGTATCATATCGACTCCCCCAAAATGAATTAAAACAGCAGATCTACAGCACCAAATGAGGTAAGAAGACCTGGGGGAAAGTTGATGGTAACCGTGTTTCTAAGGTAGGATGAGAATTTATTTTTTAAAATTGAAGGAAACAGATTACAATAGTGTTGGACACCAGTGTCTGGTTCGCTGTGGCCCAGTTGGGAAAAAGGAAGCTCTCACCCCACAAGCCAAAAGAGAATTCTCCTCCCAGCCTACAAAAAAAAAAATGGAAGCTAACTGACATACCTGTAAGTTGAGGAAAGAACATGCCATAAAAGGCAGAGCTAAAGCTCTTATAGAAGCCCATGAGGAAGGTTTAACTTGAGTCTCCAGCATTCCTCAGGCAGAGATCCCTGCAGCCAAGAAATAACTACAATTGGAAGAGACTTTGGACTTCCCAGACAGCAGCAAACCTGGCATCACTGCAGAGTCCTATTGTTTTTCAAAGCTCTTTGTTTTCTTCTTATTTCTTTCACTTGCTCTCTCTCTCTCTCTCTCTCTCTCTCTCTCTCTCCCTCTCTCTCTCTCTCTCTTTCTCTCTCTCTCTCTCTGTTTTTCCTGTACTACAGATTGAACTCAGGGGTGTTCTAACACTGATCTATACCAGTCCTTTTTTGTTGTTATTTTGTTTAAAACAGGGTGATGTTAGGTGGCTGACAGTCTCATTACGATGATGGATCTCAGGACATGGTTGGCAGGAGGCAGACAGAGGGAGAGAACATGGCTGTGCTCTTCACATCATGATGCCAGAAGCTGACAGTTTCATTTCTGAGGCTGGTCTCAAACCTGTGATCCTCATATTTCAGACAGGCAAGTACTGGGATTACAGGCATTGTGCCACCATGACCAGGTTATTCTTTTCTTTTGTTTCATTTTTCTTCTCTCTTTGCATCAGTGTGAGAACCTATTTAAAATTTTCAATCTGATATTTGGAATAGGAAATGTGACTGACTAGGGTGGGCATCTGGATCAAATTGAGGCATGATGAAAAGCAGAAACTCCCTGTCACTTGTCCAATTTCAGAAAGGGATGGGGAATGTTCCAGTGAGCTATCTCACAGCCATAAACTAAATACCTGACTATGTAACTTAGATAAAAGAAGATTTATTTTCTTATACTTTCAAGTTCAGTCCATGTGAGGCTGGGGATGATGGATCTCAGGGCCTGGTTAGCAGGAGGCAGAGAGAGGGAGAGAACATGGACTGTGCTCTTCACATCATGGATGTCAGAAGCAAGAAAGTGGTCAGAGGGAGGAGGAACCGTACATAATCCCTAAGGCCACACCTCCAGGGACCATCTTCTCTAACCACACCCTGCTGACCTACCTGGTACCACCCAACTAAATCCATTACAATGGATTTATCCATTACCAAAATTATAACCATCATGATTCCATTATATAAAACCTGAATATTAATAAATGAGCTCCTTGGGGGACCTTTTATATCTAATGGTAACAGGGAATAAACTAATGAATTCCACAAACACTCCCCAACCCCAGTAAACTTCCAGGGATGCCTGTAGCAAGGGATACAATTCAGCCCAGATCAAACTACAAATGGAGAAAATAGGAAGCTGAACAGCAGTCTTGTCAAACATGCACTCCCAGACACAAAGACACATGATATTAAAGATCAAAAATTAAAAATAAAAATTTGCTCTGAAATATATCACAAACCATGCCCCACACCCTACCTACTCCCAGGTGAACAAAGGTATATAGGCAAAAAGAGAGTCGATACCATAATGACTTGCTAAACGGCAGCACTCATGTCACAGAGACTCTTGCACAGTAGGGAGTTACTTGATATCACAAGAAAGAATAATAATGAGAATGATTATAAAAAGAATTATAAATGTGTTCATACTAACAAATTCCCAATGGCACACACAATTTGTGTATAGCTACAGTTCTATCAAACTTTAGATACTTTGTCAACTAATTAGATTTTCACAACTCCAATTTTTTTAATTCTCATCTCAATTTCCACCCCACCACACACATATATTGCTCTCCACATATTAATTTCTGTCTCCTGCCCTTCCCTCACACTCTTTACTTCTTTTATTTATCCTTTTCTTCTACCTTCTTTACTTTTTATTTTATCTCACAATTCAAGTTAATATTAACTTATTAATTCATATCCTACTCAGACTATTCTACATTATTCCCCACTTATATTTACCTTTAAATAACATAATGTTAGAGATCACCAGTAATATTGTATGCTGGTATGTATTTTTTGTATCAGTGATACTGTATGTTGTTATACATTTTCTCTTGAAATACCATTATTATTGAAAGATTCTGAGAGCAAGGAGATGGGAAATGGCTCAACAGCAGAACAGGCTTTATTGGGATAAAACCTGTGGAGGGGAGTCTCCAAGAAATGTGGAGACCATAAAATCTGTGGAGGGGAGTCTCCAAGAAATGTAAGTGGAGACCATATCCACTTACAGAATAGAAACTTATATAGGTTATTTAAGAAGAGCTTCTATGGATGAGGGGGTGGTAGTTAGTCATTGCTAGGGAGCTGTTAAGGGAAGTTACTTGGGTCGTTACAGCTGGGTTAAGTAGGACAATGAGAATTTTCTATAAGCAGAGAGATATGATGAGCAAAGGGCTTATCAGGTACATCTTAGACAAGACAATGGGGACATTTACTTAAGCAGGGAAATGAGTGTATTTGAGTAAGACCTGGGACTTTTCTGGTTAACAAAAAGACTTGTGTGGTGGCACATGCTTATAATCCCAGTACTTGGGAGGCTGAGACAGGAGAATCCAGGTTTATGGCCAGCCTCAGCTACTTAGTGAGGCCCTGTTCCACTTAGTGAGACCCTGTTTCAAAATAAAAGAATAAAACTGGGCTGGAGGTGTAGCTCAGAGGTAGTATGCCCCTGGGTTCAATCCCCAGTACCAAAAGAAAAAAAAACCTGCAAAATAACATGTCTTCACAAGATGGAGTCACTTTAGTTTGAGACTTTAACATCTAACATTCTTTCTCTTAATAGAAAAGAAGCAAGAGGTGGAGGTTTGTGCTAGGGTTGGGCAAAGGGTGTCAAGTCTCTTTTGTATCTGCTTCTCATAAAACGGGGCCATAAAGATGAGTGGGGTTGGGTAGCCTTTGGTATATGTATCACCTGAGGAGAAGAGTGTTTACATTCTTTTGAGTGGCATCTTGTATGACAAAGTTGAGACTTTGTGAAACAAAACAAGATAAGTTTAAATTGCAAGAGCGAAAGATGAGAGCTACAAAGAGCATCACCAAGGAATCCACTACTGGGAGAAATCAGGAGGTCCAGTTTAGTTTTGCTAACCAAGAGCTCCATGACTGTGTGAACTGCTGTTGGATTTTGGAGGCTCTATCAATAAGCTTTTTTTTTTGCTGTGTCTTGGACAATTCTTTATTGATTGATATAGAAATAGCATTCATCTTCCAAAAATAGGCATAAGCCTCACTTTTGTGCCACAAAGAGTTCTAGTCCCCATCTATTTTGAAGAATGACTGCTGCTGGAGAATCTACCTGGTTCTAAGCTGCCACTATGCCCCTTGCTATGTCCTCTGGACTACAGGCTCCAATAATAGGTAAGGGAAGTTACTAATCTACCTATCCCAATGTCCAAATCTGCAGCCACCCCTAGGCTGAATAAAAGGGAAACGAGAATCAAGTCCAATCTAGATCTGATGTGGGCTGAAAGGGGAACTCGAAAGGATTGATTCTTAGGGACTACTTCGATCTCCTGTGCAATATAAACTAGGGTGCAGGTCCCTGTCCAATTTGTGGGGAGGCAGAGGTAGATATTAGTCTCACACAGAAATAAAATTTCTTGGTGATGTAGGCAGAAGGTGATGTCTATAGAGATAATTTTTTTTCCCAGAGTGTCCCACAAAGTGTTGTCCCTGTTAATGGTTGGAAAGGTCCCACAAGGTTAGTTTGGCAGGCCCTTGTTCTGATATTCAAAAAGAACAGATTTGTGTATGTGTGTGTGTGTGTGTGTGTGTGTGTGTGTGTCTGTGTGTTTCCACCCAAAATTTTCAAGCCAGGAGAAGGAACCTGATGACACTTGGATTAAACAAAACCTCCACATAGTTGTCACAGAAGAGCAAGGGGCATGATAAAAGTCTACCACTGCAGTACTATCAGGAGAAGCTTATTTTGTGAGAAGTTTATTTTTATTGTAGGGGACCATGAGAATCTTACAGCCTAAGTTAAGGTGGCTTTTTGGGTTACTGGCACACTAGCATGATCATTGTAGAGAATTATTTAGGTAGTGAAATTACAAAGGTCTTGCCCTAGGTGTCCTAATAGTTTATCATCCACTTGATTTTGACTAATACAGAGAGGAGCCTGATAGTCAAGTACAGTGTTTGTAGTTATGGGACCTAGGAAGGGGCTTCTTTGTAGCTGTATTTAGTGATATTGTCCATATATGAATGAAGAAGCTGTATAGGTCTAACCATTAAGTTTGCTTTGGTCATCTCTGTAATGTGAAAGTCATATAAGTCATTTAGGCACATGAGTTGAAAGGGTGTGCCTCCATGTGTCTTTGAATGAAAGGAAACATTAGAGAAGGTCCACATTGTACAATAAAAATCTGGAAAAGGCGGTATGTTAGGGTCTCCAGATCTATCAAGGGGTGGATTTTGGATTTCTAACCAGAGAGAGATCTGATCCCAGGAATAGTCAATTAAGTCACCTTCAGGAACATACCCCACAGAAACAACAGTAGATGTTTTTCTGTGGCAGGGCAGTAGGGAGAAACAATTGCCTCTTTTAGGCTAAGGATGAGGGTATAGAAAGAGTGAGGGTCAGTAGGGAGGGTATCAGTGGATAGTGACTGGCTGTCTTAGAGATGGGGTTTACTCATAAACCATTGTGTGTGGCTCCTCTGGAATTCAACTGAGTTTGTTTGTCAGGAGAGTACAGTATCTGAAAAGTAACTGGTGCCCTGGAGCAAGTGTGTTAATTCTTTCTCCTGCAGATTTGCAGCCTTTTATAGCTCATTGCCAGCATGTGTGGTTTCTCTGAGATTTTATTGAGGTTAGCTGAGGTAACTTCTATCCAAAGGGTGCAGTACTGGGGAAGTGACTGGTGTTCTGGAAGTAAGTGTGTTGTTTCTGTCTCTTCTGGGTCTGAAGCTGTTTTTATCCTAGAGTGGTGAAACCTATGAAGCAAGATTTTTAGCTTTGCACCAGTATGGGTGGTTAGTATAACTTGGTAGGGTCTCTTCCATTTGGGCAGTGACTGTTGTAGGGGCCGCTAACCACATCCAATCTCTGGGTTTAAGAGCTAGAGAAGGATGTGGCAAAGGTGAGATTAGGTCAGGCAAGTCTTTGTATTCCCTCAGAAAATAACTATTGATGTGGAAAGCAAGCCATATGTCAGATGTGGGGGAAAGGCTAGGGTAGGGAGGGTCCATGGAGAACAAAGGGTCATCCATACATTAATTTGAATGAACTGACATTTAATGGTTTTCTGGAACCTCATAGGCACATGAGGACATGAGCAAAAGAGAAACCCAAGATTGCTGGGTTTCTAATGAGAGTTTAGTTAGCTGTTATTTTAGGAGTGAATTAGCCTTCTCTACCTTGCCTGAGGATTTGGGGTTTATATGGAATGTGAAAGGCAAATTTAATGTTTAAAGCTGTTGACACCTCCTGGGTGACTTAAGAGGTGAAGGAGAGCTCATTTTCAGATTAAAGGGATCTTGGAAGCCAAAAACACTGAATGCTGTGTGTCAAAAGGGAGTGAGTCACCTCTGCGGCCCTTTCAGAGGTAGTGGGGAGGGCCTTAATTCACCCTGGAAGATGTCCACCATAGTTAGTATGTATAGATATTTTTTGGAAGGAGGCATGTGAATAAAGTCTATCTGCCAGTTTTGTTCTGGAAGGTGTCCTCTACTCTAATGGGTGGGGAAAGGTGGGGGGTGGATACTACCCTGTGGGGATGTTTGACTACAGATAGAGTAGGATACCATGATATTTTAAGAGTGGGGTAAAGAAGGGGTGCATGTAATTGGTCCTGAGGAGAGGAAAAAACCTGCATGGAATTGGTTATGTATGGATGGTAAGAATGATCTGAGTAAATTTTGTGGTATAATCAGGCTGTTGTTAGTATCTAGGCAGTCCCCTTGTTGAATGGCACCAGCCTCGGTCCAGGACACTCTTTCCTGGTCAGAATATTAAGGGAGATAATCAGGAAAGATGGGTAACTGGGAAGATGGAGTTTGGAAAGTCAAAGCAGCTCATTTAGCCTCCGTATGTGCAAAGTGTTACCTTTTCTAATAAGGTTGGATAATTTTTGGTGTCCTTTACAGTGAATGACTTCAGCTGCCTTAGGAAGTTTGGCAACCTATTAAAGTCTATGAATGAGCTTCCAATTAACTATGGGAACTCTTCTGATTGTGAGATATCCTCTTTCTTGCCAAATTAAGGTGTGGGAGTGTAGGATGTGGTAGGCATCCGTAGAGTTAATGTAGACATTGATCTAGCTGTCTTAAGCTAGGGTCAGAGCTCTTATGAGGGCTATTATATTATCCTGATGAGGTTGGTGCCTGTGGATAGTGGATGAGATTCTATGACCTCTGTGTTGGGTCCATGGGAGAAGCTGCCACTGATGTACCAATTTGGGGCTTTTTCCAAGGGGAAGTCTGAGATGTGGAGGAAGGGAAAGAGTAGAGAGCCCATGATATCTGCAAGAATTTATAGTGGTGAGGTCATAGAGGGTAGTGGGATGAGGTAGTAGTGTAGCTGGGTTTAGAATGCTCCATCACTGGAAGGATATTAAAGGGTTGTTGATGAAGAAGGCAAGCTGTTGGAGTTGAGAGGAAGACAATGTAAGAAGAATGCAATGGGTGATAAGCTCAGGCAGGTTTTGGGAGGAAAGGATTGTGATGGTTTGGTAAAGAGTAAGTTTGTGAGCCTCTGAGGTGAGGAGGGAAGTGGCTCTGAGGATCTTTAGGCATGAGAGACATCCTCTGATAACTGTGTCTTATTGTTTTGGTAGATATGCCACAGCATGGAAAGCATCACCGTGGCATTGATCCAGAACTCTGAGTCTGAAGTCCTGGGTGGCATGGGCATTGAGGAGGAAAAGGTTTTGGTGGCTGGGGAGTCTCAAAGTGGGTGCAGAGAGGAGTGATTCCTTTAGTTTTGTAAATGGAGTAAATATCAGAATGGTGGGTCTAGGGGTTCTGCTAGGGGCCTCTGGAAAGGGGTTTTGCCTAAAGTCCAAGATTGGGAATACAGAGTCTAAAGTGTCTTGCTAATCCCAGGAAGGAGAGGACATTCTTTTTGTGTTGGGGTCAAGCATTAAGCTAATGAGTGTCTTTTCCTGTGGGATGATGGAATTGTGGGTTAGAGAGATGGATCAATCTAGAAATGTGATGACTGTTTGGGACACTTGTGCCTTCACAGGGGATATTTGCTATCTTTACCAGTGAGGAAATTGAGGAGGAAGAGGGTTGTATGTTTTAACGAAAGCTCTAAAGAGGGGCTGTAAAGGGGAAATTTATCTACATATTGGAGTTAGGTGCTGGGAACCAGTTCCAGAGAAACTAGATCTGAGGTTATGGGTTGTCCAAAGAAATTAGGGATGTCCCTAAAACCTTGGGGGAGAAGTGTCCAGGTGAGTTGGGAAGAAGTGTGGGAGTTAAGACCAGTCAAGGTAAAGGCAAAAAAATCTTGGCAGGTTGGATCAAGGGGGATACTGTAAAAGGCATTCAAGGACTGAGAAATAGGATGTGGAGGAAGGAACATGAAAGAGAAGGGTATAAGGGTTTGTGACTATGGGGTATGTAGGTATAACAGCTTGCTTAATTTTCCAGAGGTCCTGGACCAGATTGTATGATCCACCTGTCTTTTTGATTGCTAGGATGGGGATGTTTTAGGGGGAATGGTTTGGCCAAAGAACTTTGACCTGCAGAAGGCAAGTGGTAATGAGTTTGAGGCCTTGTACTCCTGATGATTAAGATATACCTAAAACATCTTGCTGGGTGATGATGAAGAGGTGAGAAGTGTCCCAAATTTGTGGGTTTACATTGGGTAGAAAGGGAAGAAGTGAGAGTGGAGGCAATCTGAATGGCAAAGCAGTATAAAGTGTGTTGAGGAATACGGGGAGACTGTGGGGTGAAGTGTAAGAAGGCCTGGAATTTGGAGGGGATGTCTCATCCTGGGATAGTTGTGGGTCAAAGAGGAATGACTAAGAATATATGGGAAAACAGGGTGTTAAAGAGTTTACACAAAAGGGGAGGGGTCTCCTTATGTGTGGAAGGGGTGCCATGTACTCCTATGATAGAGATAGAGTACTCTTTTAGGGGTCTGGCATATTCAGGTAAAACAGAATAAGTAGTGCCAGTATCCAGTAAAAAAGAGATGGGCTTATCTGACATGGTCATGGTTACCCAAGGTTTCAGATAGTAGATGGTGGTAGGGGTCTTAGAGTCCAGAGCCTGTCAATCCTCTATGGCCATGCTGAGGAAATCTGCCAGATCTGAGTGTAGTCTGGGAATTGTTCAATTTGGGACTGTGTCCTGTCCAGTAACTCTGTCTCTCAGTGCGCAGTCCAATTTCCAATACCCCATTTTACCACAAAGAGGGCATGGCTTAGGAGGAATGGGCCATGGATTAGGACAGACACTTACCCAGTGATCTTACTTTCCACACTTGAAACATAGCCCAGGAAAGCTGGCCTTTTTGTAGGATGAAGTACCTGGTTGCACCTGGATAGCCACAGCCAACATCTGGCATTTGGTCTGATCTCTTTTAGATTTTTGTATTTTTTGGTCTTCCTCCCTGCTGTGAAAGACCTTAAAAGCCAATTTAATGAGTTCTCTCTCGGGGAGGAGGGGGGTCTGGGACCATCCTCCAATTTTTGGAGTTTTTTGCAGATTTCAGGGGAAGATTATAAAATGAAATGCATATGATGGTAGAAATGGCCATTATCCATTTCAGGGTTGAAGGTGGTATATTGGAGGATAGCCTCTGTGAGGCAGGACATGAGCAGGACCATGTTCTTGTTGACACCTTGAGTAATTTCATTAATTTTATCATAGTTTATTGCCTTTAATGCAGGTTTTCTCATGCCTTCCAGAAGGCAAGTGATCGCGTGTCCTCTGTGCTACCTATCACAATTACATTTGGGGTCTGATGATGGTACAGTGGTGGTGCTGAGAGGGTTATGCTCTCTTCTTGAGTGTGAAGAGTGTCTGTATGTCCCTGAGCTGCCATTTACATGTGCTTCTCCTCCAGTTTAAATATCTCATCAGGTCAGGTCGCAGGAGTGGATGAGGAATTGGAATTCCTTTTGATAAGTTATAAGATGAGAGAAGAAGAAACTAAGATTTTTTTTTACTTTGTTTTGTTTTATTTTGTATCTGGGAGAGGTCAGCAAGTGTGAAAGGGACATGAACATGGACCAGGCCTTTAATGCTGGCCACCCTGCAGAGAGGGAGAACACAGGAAGGGGCCTGGGTATTAGGGGCCTGGGTATTTGGGTGGAAGACAGTATGGGAACGAGTGTATAGGGGAGAGGAGAGTGTTGGCAATGAGACTGACAGAGAACTGACAGGCAGAGGACTGGACAGGCAGAGAGAGTATGGAGAATGGGGAGGGGAGAAGAGGTGGAGATTTGTCATCTGGATTAAAGTCTGAAGAGGAAGGAGGACAAGGTTGTTGGTGGGGGAGGTGGGCCTTTTGGAGGATGAAGAGAGTATGGGAGATTCATTATTGTGTGTGTGTGTGGTATTGGGGATTGAACTCAGGGGCATTCTATCTCCGAGCTATACCCTCAGCCCTATTTTTTATTCTTTTATTTTGAAACCGTGTCTCACTAAGTTGTGGAATGCCTACTAGGTAGCTGAGCCTGGCCGCAAACCCAGATCCTCCGGTCTCAGCCTCCCAAATGCTGGGATTACAAGCGTGTGCCACCACGCCCGGCTAGGGAGATTCATTTAAGAGAAAGATTTGGTTGGGGCGAGGGGAGTGTTCCTGACAGAGAAAGGGGCAGGATATAAGATATGTAAAGGCTTGATTATAGAAAACCCCCGAACATTTAGCGTAGCAGTGCAAAAAATTTTCTAGGTCACATTTAATTTGGAAATTGAAAGTGCCATTTTCTGACCATTGAATGTCATTTTCTAGCTTGTACTGAGGCCAAATTGTATTGCAGAAGAGTACTAGGCATTTAGGGTGAACAATTGGTGTGAGGCCAAGGGTGCTAAGGTTACTAGGGGGGCAACCAAGTGGGGTGTCCCAGGGAGTTCAGAGGTAGAGTTTTCCACTGTGAAGTGGTCTTCAAGAGGGTCCTGAACCTTGGAGTGGGAGTTGGTTTGTGGGAGAGTCCTAAATCTTTGAAGAATTTGTGAGTTGGTTGGTGGGAGAGTCTGAGCCCTTGGAGACCCATGGAAAGGCTTGAAGCCTTTGAGAGGGAAAGTAAAATACTGATCCCTGAGAAAGCTTGAACCAATGGATGTTAAACCAGAGAGGAAAGATGTCACCCAACCACCTGAAAAACTCTGAATGGGAAGACTGAACAGCCTCTGAGCATCCCTAAGAAACAGAGGGGCCCACAATCCTGAGTTGCTCTAGGCCTTGCTCTCACCCAGGACTGAGATTTTTGGTGATTGTTCCTGAAGCAATATATTGGGGTGGGGGGTCCTTGTCCCATTGAGAGAATCAAAATAAGAGGAAATGCTGTGGACTTACCCTGAGATGATGAATTGGTTGGCGTTGATGTTAGTTGCTGCAATATGGTAGTCTCTGCCTGAGCAATTGTGAGGAAGAGGGGCTGAGTACAGGGAGTAGAAGGATGGGGAATGAGAGGGAAGTCCAACTGTGGACCCTCATGGAATGGGAGCAGTTCCTCACTTCCCAAGCTGGGTTTCCACAACAAGATGAAAAGTTTTGGGAGGAAGGAGAGAGGAGATAACTCAATGACAGAACAGTTTTGTTTTTTTTTTTTTTATAAAACCTGTGGAGGGGGGTCTCCAAGAAATGTTGAAGCCTGTGTCCACTTACAGGAGAGAGGCTTATAGGAAAGAGGTCATTTAAGGGAAACATCTATGGGATGGGTGGTGGTAGTGATAGTTAGTCATTGCTAGGGGGGCTGTTAAAGTGAGTTAGTTGGGTTGTTACAGCCGAGTTAATCTGGACAATGGGAACTTTCTGTAAGCAGAGGGACTCGATAAGGAAGAGTTTGTCAGGCACATCTCAAATAAGGTAATAGGAACATTTAGATAAAAGGATGAGTGTATCTGAGTACGACTTAGGACTTGTCTGGTCAGCAAAGAGGTCTGCAAAATGACACATCTTCACAATATGGGAGCATTTTAATATGACTAACAATTATGTATAGTCATTAAATGAATTTAAAGAGGTAATAAGGGTTGTAATTAACATATTGATTTGCTGATAAGATTCTTTGAAGCTAACTAACATCCCCAAACCAAGATTTATTATAAAGAGATAACTATTTGCCATAGGATACTCAGACAAAAGGGGAAGAAAATTTTATATCAAGAGATAAGACCACTGAAAACATGAAAAATGGGCTAACAAAACATCTTCAAAAACTTACAAACTCCCATTAACTGGATCCACTGATTCAGAGATGGAAAAATTTCATACAGTCAAATCAGAAATTTGGTTATTAGTATGATCAAAGTATTAAAAGAAAATATAAGAAGTGAATTCAGAGAGAATTTACAGGACATAAAACCATTTCAATAAGGAGCCTGAGACTCTGGAAAGGAACAAAATCTGGATGAAAGACACAATAAATAAAAAAGAAAATCCAGTCAAAAGTATCACCAATAAACTATATATATGAAAAATAGATTCACAGGCATTGAAGACAGGATATGTAATATTGAACACCCAGCCATTAATAAATAAAAGACAAAACAGGTCATGATAAGAGCATTGAAGAAATATGAGACATTAAGAGACTAACACTAAGGGTAATTGGCATTGAGGAACATCTAGAGGTATATTCCAAGGGTGCAAATTAGAAAAGTATATGAACATCCACATACAAGAGGCATTTAGGATTCCAATCAGACAAGATAAAAAAAAATGAACCTATCCATTACGCAATATAATTAAAATGCCTAACCTAGAGGTTAAGAATAGAATCTTTCTCGGTGTGGAACATGGAAGATTTGATATATAGGAGGATTGCAGGTTCAAGATCAGCCTCAGCAACTTAGTGAGACCTTGTTTTAGACTAAAAAATAAAAAATAAAAAGAACTGGGGTTTAGCTTTGAGGTAAAATGCCCCTGAATTCAATTTGAAACAACAGAAAAAATACTATCCTATCCAGTCATGGTTGCACATGTCTGTAATCCAAGTACTTGGAAGATAGAGACAGGAGGATTGCAGATTTGAGGCTAGCCTCAGCAACTTAGCAAGACACTCAGGAATTTAGCAAGACCCTGTTTCAAAATAAAAATTTTAAAAAAGGCTGGGGCTTTATCTTGCAGGTAGTGTGTTCCTAGGTTCAATAATCCCCAAAAAGAAAAAAAAAAGAATCTTAAAGGCACACTGAGAAGTAAACTAATAAGAATTACTCGAAATTTCTCAACTCAAACTGTAAAAGCCAGGATGGCTTAAAATGAGATATTCCAAGCCCTGAAAAAAAAAAACCTCCCAACCATTACTATGATTTCCAGTAATCCTATCCTTTAGAATTGAAAGATAAATGAAATTTTCCTGGATAAATATAAACTAATCATATAAACTAATTCATAACTGCCAAGTAAGCACTATAGAAAACACTTTAAAAATAAGACATATAAGACATTCAAAATAAACTCAGAGATAGAGAGAAAACATACAACCCTTGACTTTCTGCGTTTGGCTAATTTTCACAATAGGATGCTTTCCACTTCCAGTCATTTTCCTACAAATGACAAATTCATTTTTATATATGGGTGAATAAAACTCCATTATATACATATAGAGTTCTATTTTGTTGTGGAACTTGAGATTGAACCCATGAGCATTCTAACACTGATATATACACCTATCATGCTTTTATTTTATATTCTGAGATCCTCCTCTCTCAGCTTCTCAAAGTACTAGAATTACAGGCATGTGCCATTGTACCCAGCCTATCATATTGTCTTTATTCATTGATATATTGGTAGATATCCAGGTTGATTCCATAACTTTGTGATTATGAATTGTACTGCTATAAACATAGGTATGTTTATATCTTTATAGTGTCCTGATTTTTATACTAAGGAGAGATATACCCGTATTGCATTGTGGCTCCATAATGGACCTTTTGAGAAACCTCCATTCCAGTTTCTGTAGTAACTATTAATTTAAATTTCCAACATTATATAAGTACTCATTTTCCCGGCATCTGTGACAGCCTTTATTACTTGTATACTTGATGACTAGAATGAGATAAAATCTCAGTATAGTTTTGATTTTCATTTCCTTGATAGCTAAGGATGTTGAAAACTTTTTTTATATTTTTTGGCCATTTTCACATCTTCTTTGGAGAAGTATTTGTTTTAGTTCATATACTCATTTTCTGTATTTTTTAGCTCTTTATATGTTTTTATATACTTTTATTGGTATATTGTAGACTCACATCAAAATATAGTTCAGAGTGTTGGTGAAATGTATGCATACAACATTTGGTGAGTTCCCTTTGCTCCCTCCTGACTCCCTTCTCTTTCTCATGATATTGAGATTGGCATTGTATTCGCACATATATACATTCTTGATAGTAACCCTCTGCCAGCATCATTACTGAGAAATATTCTCTACCATTTTATAGACTTCGTCTTCTTGCTATTGTTTTTTGTGCAGTGCAGAAACGTTCCCATTTGATGCCATCCCATTTATTGATTATTGGTATTATTTCCTGAGGTATAGGAGTCGTATTGCGGAAGTTGTTCATTATGCCTATGTGTTGCAGTATTGCAAAGATTCTCGTCTTATCCATAAGGCTAATCCATTTTTAGGTGATTTTTTTTATTGGTGCATTGTAATCATGCATTTTTGTTAGGAACAAGCTGGTAGAGGCATACATGCACACATTTCTCATTTAACCCTTCCCCAATTCCCTTCCCACTCCCTCCCCCTCCCTCCTTCTCAAATTCAGTTTAGTGATTGACTTTGATAAGATTGTGAAAGTACATCATGTGCATTAGGGTGTTTCTATCCCCTCTCCCCATCACATTCAGTTAAGTCAACTTCTTTGCTCATCTAAGGTTTCTCCTCCTTCATCTAGAGTCCCTCTTATGTCCCACTTTCTCCCTAGCTTCTGCACATTAGAGAGAGCATAAAATTTTTTACTTTTTGTGACTGACTAATCTCACTTAGTATAGTATTTTCCAGATCCATCCATTTCACTGCAAATAACATGATTTTGTTCTTCTTTATGGCTGAGTAAAATTCCATTGTGTACATATCCCATAGTTTTGTAATCCATTCATCTGTCGATGGACATGTTGGCCGCTTCCATAGTTTGGCAACTGTGAATTGTGCAGCTATAAATATAGGTACACATGTGTCAGTCTGACAGTTTGTGTTTTTTTTTCCCATTCTTTTGAGTAGATACCCAGAAGTGGTATTGCTGGATTGTATGGTAGGTTCATTCCCATTCATCGGAGGATCCTTCATACTGTTTTCCAAAGTGGTTGCACTAATCTGCAATCCTACCAACAATACATTAGGGTTCCCATTTCTCCACACTCTCGCCAGCATTTGTTGTTTTGTTCTTGGTGATTGCCATTCTAATTGGGGTTAGGTGATATCTAAAGGTAGTTTTGATTTGCATCTCTCTGATTGCTAATGATGTAGAACATTTCCTCATACATTTATTGGCCATTTGTATTTCTTCTTTTGTGAAGCGTCTAGATCCTTTGCCCATTTTTTTGATTGGGTTATTTGCTTTCTTAGCTGTGAGTTTCTTGAGTTCTCTGTATATTCTAGATATTAGTCCTCTATCAGAGGTGTAGCGGGCAAAAATTTTCTCCCTTCTCTGTGGGGTCCCTGTTGAGGTTCTTGATAGTTTCCTTTGCTACACAGAAGCTTTCAGTTTAATACAATCCCATGTATTGATCTTCTGTTGAGTTGCTTGTGCCTTTGGAGTCTGGTTAAGAAAGTTTTTATCTGTGTCGATGTGTTGAAGTGTTGGGCCTATGCCCTTTTCAAGTAGCTGCAAGGTCTTTGGCCTGACTTCCAGGTCTTTGATCCATCCTGAATTGACTCTTGTGCAGAGTGAGAAAGAGAGGTTTATTTCCATTTTACTTCATATGGATAACAAGTTCTGCAAACACCATTTGTTGAAGGGGTTATTTTTTTCCAGTTTATATTTTTGGCTCCTTTGTCAAAAATCAGTTGACTAAGCCAGGCATGGTGGTGCATTATTGTAATCCCAGTACTTGGGAGGCTGTGGCGGGAGGATCCAGGTTTGCAGTCAGCCTCAGCTGCTTAGTGAGGCCCTCTGCAACTTAGTGAAACCCTGTTTCAAAATAAGAATAAAAAAATAGGGCTGGAGGTGTAGCTTTAATGTAGAATGCCCCTGGATTCAATCCCCCATACAGAAAAAAAAATCAATTGACTGTAAGTGTTTGTATTTGTTTCTGGGTCTTCTATTCAACTCCTTTGGTCTATGTGTCCATTTTTGTGCCAATACCATGCTGTTTTTATTACTGTGGCTTTGTAGTATAGTTTGAAGTTAGGTACAACAACAAATGCTGGTGAGGGTGTGGAGAAGTGGGATATACATTGTTGGTGAGATTGCAAATTAGTGCAACCACTGTGGAAAAAAGTATGGAAAATCCTTAAATGAATGGGAATGAACCTACCATATGACCCAGCAATACCACTTCTGGGTATCTACCCAAAAGAATGGAAACAAGCTATCAGACCAATGCATGTGTATCTATGTTTATAGCTGCACAATTCACAATAGCCAAACTATGGAAACAGCCAAGATAGCCATCGACAGATGAAATGGAATTTTATTCAGCCATAAAGAAAAACAAAATAATGTTATTTACAGGGAAATGGATGCAACTGGAAAACATTATGTTAAGTGAGATTAGTCAGTCACAAAGAGTAAAAAAGCATATGTTCTCCCTAATATGCGGATGCTAGGGAGAAAGTGGGGCATGAGAGGGTCTCCAGATGAAAAAGGAGAAACCCTCGATAAGCAAGGAAGTTGACTTAACCGAAGGGGATGGGCGGGGGGTGGACACCCTAATGCACACAATGTAATTTCACAAATATATCAAGTCAATCACTAAACTGAACTTGAGAAGGAGGGGTGGGGAGGGAGTGGGGTGGGAATTGGGGAAGGGGTTAAATGAGAAATGTGTGCATGTATGCCTTTATCAGTTTGTACCTAACAAAGATGTGTGTTTATAATGCACCAATTATTATATAAAAATAAAATAAAAAATAAATAAATAAAATATTTTTTAAAAAAGAACCTCAACAGAGATCCCACAGAGTGGGAGAAAATTTTTTTCAGCTACTCTTCTGATAGAGGTCTAATATCTAGGATATACAGAGAGCTCAAGAAAATAACAGCTAAGAAAACAAATAACCCAATAAAAAATGGGCAAAAGATCTAAATAGACACCTCACAGAAGAAAAAATACAAATGGCCAATAAAAGTATGAGGAAATGTTGTACATTTTAGCAGTCAGAGAGATGCAAATCAAAACTACCTTGAGATTTCACCTAACTCCAATCAGAATGGCAATTATCAAGAACACAAACAACAAATGCTGGCGAGGGTGTGGAGAAGTGGGAACTCAAATACATTGTTGGTGGGATTGCAAACTTGTGCAACCACTTTGAAAAACAGTATGGAGGATCTTCCAATAAATGGGAATGAACCTACCATATGATCCAGCAATACTACTTCTGGGTATCTACCCAAAATAATGGAAACCAAACTATCAGACCAACACTTGTGTACCTATGTTTGTAGCTGCACAATTCACAATTCCCAAACTATGGAAACAATCAAGATGTCCATCGACAGATGAATGGATTACAAAACTATGATATATGTACACAATGGAATTTTACTCAGCCATAAAGAAGAACAAAATCATGTTCTTTGCAGGGAAATGGATGCAACTGGAATACATTATGTTAAGTGAGATTAGTCAGTCACAAAGGTAAAAAAAGCATATGTTTTACCTAATAAGCGGATACTAGGGAGAAGACAGGGCATAAGAAGGACTCCAAATGAAAAAGGAGAAACCCTAGATAAGCAAAGAAGTTTACTTAACTGAAGGCAATGGATAGGGGGTGGAAAGGAGGGGTGACACCCTTATGCATATGATGTACTTTCACAAATATATCAAAGTCAATCACTAAACTCAATTTGAGAAGGAGGGAGTGGGATGGGAATTGGGGAAGGGGTTAAATGACAAATGTGTGCATATATGCCTTTATCAGCTTGTACCTAACAAAGATGTATGATTACAATACACCAATTAATAAAAAAAAACTGATGGTAAAACAAATATCATCCATGACAAACAGAAAGATGAAAGAATTTATGTCTTCCAAATTAGCTCTGGAGAGTATACCCAAAGAGATAAATTACAAAGAAGAAATTGAAAATAAATGTTGGAACCAGTGAAACAATGATTTCCATCAAACAAACAAGCAACTAAGCAAAGAAGAGCAAACACTACGTCAAACAGAAGTTACAACTTAAATGTTAGGAATTAAAAATCATCTCTCAATAATCATGCTGAATATCAATGACCTAAGCTCCCCAATCAAAAGACATAATTAAAAATGGATTAAAATCATAACCAATCTATATGCTGTCTGAAGAATAATACTTTTCAAGTAAAAATCTCAAACTAAAGGTTAAGAGCTAGAGCAAAGTAATTCATGTTAATGGAACTCAAAGAGAAGCAGGGGTATGAATCCTCATATCAGACAAAATCAACTTTAAGACTAATTTTATCAAAAGAGACAAATCAGGGCATGTTTTACTGGTAAAAGGAACAATCCAATAAGAATAAAATGACAGTCAACATTCATGCCCCAAACATAAGTGCAACCAATTTCATCAAACAAACTCTTTGTGACATTGAGTCTCATATATATTCCAATACAATAATACTGGTAGACTTCAACACTCCCATACACCACTCTATCAATCGTCTAGACAAAAAGTCAGTAAAAATGCCTCAGACCTAAGGAACACCATAAACTAAATGGACCTACTACTAGACATACAGAATATTCCACCCAACTATAGCTGAATTCACATTCTTTTCAGCAGATTGCAAAAGCTTCTCCAAAATAGAACATATCCTGAGTCACAAGGCAAACACTAGCAAATTAAAAAAAAAAAGTGGCATAATTCCCTGCATCTTTTCAGACCACAATGTAATAATACTAGAAATCAACTATAAGAAGATGACCCAGAAAGCTGGGTGTGGTGGCGCACACTTGTAATCCCAGCATTCCGGAGGCTGAGACCAGAGGATCCGGGTTCGCGGCCAGCCTCAGCTCCCTAGTGAGGCACTCCGCAACTTAGTGAGACTCGGTTTCAAAATAAAAAATAAAAAATAGGGCTGGGGGTGTAGCTCAGAGGTAGAACGCCCCTGAGTTCACTCCCCAGTACCGCAAAAAAAAAAAAAAAGAGGAGGGACAAGATGGCGTCTGAGTGAAATACCTCTCCCCAGACACTGTTCTTTCAAATCAAATTTGCCCCCAAACCAGCTTCTTTACAGAAGGAAAAAAGCAACAAAAAGAGGCGAAAGCTGAACCACAACGGAAGAAAACTCAGATAGCCGGTCGGGGGAACAAAAGAGTCCTCCAAACAACACCTCGGAGGGACAGCAGGCGAGTGCGGACCGCCGGCCTCAGGCCGGCTGTGGCCCGCAGGCTCTGCAGAGCAGCAACTGGGAACTGGGGAGGTGAGCCTGGGCTCACTGGCGGAGAGGAGACCCAGGGCTGTGGAGGTGAGTCTGATTCCGAGAACTAGGCACTCTGGCGGACCCAGGGACTGCGGAGAGTTGGTCTGGAAACAAGGGAGTACTCCAGGCAGCACCTCTGCCGGTCTTCAGGCGCGGCGCAGACTGCTAACATTGTGCCTAGGGCTGCGGGCTCCCGGAATTGGGACCCGGAACTGCAGAGGTGAGCCCAGTTCCGAGGGCTGGGCACCGCGGTGGACCCGGGGACCGGGCGTGGCGTGGGCACCTCCAGACCCCCACGCTCCACTCAGGCGGGGCATTCTACCACCGGACACAGCGACGGGAGCATGTGGTGCGATCAGCCTAAACTCCAGCAGGACATATCCGGGGCACCACAACAGAGCCTAGGCCGCGACTGCACAGCAAGGCTGGAACCAGGAGGCAGCAAGCTTGACAGATAGAAAGAGGAGTGGAACCACACAGAGCTCAGGAAAAACAAAGGAGAGGGCACTGCACACCGCGAACCTGCGCGCCAATCCCTCCCATGTAATATCCTGCCAACTATCCAGCTATCCAGACCTCCATTGATCTATTGCGCCCCCCTCCCCAGCGATCAGAGGGGAGGCAGACAACAACAGAGATAGGAGCCACAGTCATCAGTAGGTTGGATTGCACCGACGCAACTGTACAAAGGATAGACTCAGAGATTTAGGCTGTGGAAGGAGCAGCGGGGACGAGCCAGACACCGTGAGTGGCTAAATACACGGGGACACAGCTAACAGCCCAGGTGTGGCATTGGCCCCGGATCTCCACGAACTACCCAGGTGGGGATTGCCGCAACACTCACAGTGATCAGAACCCTCCCGTGGAACAGTCGGCAGAAGCCCCCACGGGCCAATCAGAAGCTCCCGTGGGCCAGTGTCTACGTACCATCCCAAAGATGGAGCAGTGAGCAACGGTGCAAAGGAGAGAAGAGCACAGGCGTGAATCCAGCTTCTTGACGGAAGGAAGAGAAGAAATACTGGAAACTCGAACACAAACTTGGAGAGGGGAGCCTGTGTGCGCTGGGAACTGCGGCTGCCGCCAGCCCCTCCCACCAACTTCCTGCTAGCTACACAGACCATCATTATCCAATTGCGCCCCCAGCCATCAGAACGGGAACAGGCCGAGCTGCAGGGAACCGTAAGTCGGGCTACGTGCACCTCGGGTGCAGGGTGCGGGACTCACAAAACAAAGGATAAACTCAGCCATCTGCCCTGCTAGAGCCTAGACAGGACCAGAAGGGCGGAGGAACCCAGTGCTCACAGGGTATCTGGAAAGGCTTGGCTTTTAGACTGCTAAAACAAAAAGCAGAGACAGACACGCAGCCAGACCCAGTGGAGAATCCAGAGACATAAACTAGCAGTGGGCAATTCTCTGCCTGCACTGACAGAGCAAATTAAAATAAATAAATAGATAAATAATGCCAAAGACACACGTGAGAGAGAGCTTTGGTTTTACTGTTTGCTATTTGTAGATTTTGGGATTATCTTTTTATTTTTTTAATTTTTATATTTTTTT
>PVLC010024988.1:0-23956 GCA_004027655.1 Graphiurus murinus
TCTGCAGGACCTTCCCCATCACGGGACTGAGGTACGGTCTCGCGGTATTTCACGGATGACTGTTCTCCAAACAGGACTAAAGTTAGATTATTTCTGAGGTCCTTCTCACACATCTGGAGGTCAGTTTTTTTTGGTTTTCGTTTTTTATTTTCAACTCAATGATGCTGCCTGAGGCATCCCGGTTGAAAATAAATTTATTTAGCCAGGCAGAGTGGCGCACGCCTATAATCCCTCTACTAGGGAGGCTGAGACAGGAGGATCACAGGTTCAAGGCCAGCCTCAGCAATTTAGCAAGGCCCTCAGCTACTTAGACCTTGTTTAAAATAAAAAAAATAAAATAGGGCTTCGGGTATACCCCCGAAGTAGAACATCCCTGGGTTCAATCCCTAACAATAAAAAACAAATAAGTAAATATAAATTAATTTATCTTCTAAAATTGAGGAAATATTGTTCCCAGTGACTCATACTCTGACCAGTAAATACTTTATTTCTCTAAGAGAGAAAAAAAATGCCTTTTCTACCCCCCCCCAAAAAAAAAGCCTTTTTAATACTTTAATACTTTGGAGTCACCTGTAACAAGAATACCTTGTTTGTTAAGTATTAAGCAAATGCTAAGTTGAGCAGTTCGCATGGACCGTTTCATTTCAAACATGTGGTAATACGCCACCTGGAGCCGGTGGCCAAGGCGGGCAGTCGGCAGCGCGTCCTGCTTTGCAATCGTGGTACTCTGCTGCCTCCCTGTGGATGCAACTGAGAACACAGCATGGGACCCAAGGGGACACTCGCCATTTGTCAAAGCAACTCAGGCTAGCTCTTCTGTCTGGTGACAGGGCAGATCTGAAAGTCAAGTGTGGAAGTGAGAGATTCAGGCCTTTCCACAGCTTTCAGTGTGACCATCCAAGTCCTATCTTAGAGAAGGGTGATGTAATAAAATAATAAGGAGGTGACATTAGAGTTACTATTACAGGATTAGGGAGGAGAGAAGAAAACTAGCAGGTCTAGGCAAGCCTGGGTGACCCTGTTATTCATGGGCAGTGGACACAGGCATGGACACGTGGTAGGACCAAAGCCCTGGGGCACTCAGGAGGTCAGAAACAAGTCACAGCTGGTGCCGAAAAGGGATGGGCTGGGAGGACTCGTGCTTGGCTCTGGCTTATTTTCTTCCGTTTCCCTTCCCATTTCCTGACCGGAATTGACCTACACATTCCCCACAGATATAAATAGATCTGTTGGGCACACTCAAAACCTGGAGTTCAAGTTTTAATTGTACTGATAAAATGAATGAGGTTTGAAGGGAATTTGGAGGACACAGTAAAATTCACTCTTAAAAAACAACAACAACAACAAAAAAAAAAAACCTCTGCAAACAACTAACTTAACTTGAAACAATAAAACATATCAGTTGGCAGAACTGTTGGAAACCAAGCAGACAGAACCAAAGAAATCTGCATACTACAATGAAAAATAAACTACTCTTGGACAGCAGAGAAACGTGAATATTACTTACCATGTTATATGCGTATTACACTCATTTAACCAATAAACAACCTAAAAGTTGTATTTTATACGTCTACTAATTCAGGTACAGAATTAACTTTGTTGTGATAATATAAAACACAACTTTTACATTGAAATATTTTTTCAAAAGCGTTATGTGTAACAAATCAGATATTATTATTCCTATTTTACAGATGGCAAAAATTGAGGGTTAAAGAGTTTAAGCAATTTGCTCGAGTCACCCAAGAAAATAGCAAAGCAGAGGGCAAGAAGCACCATACTAGGAGTTTTAGGCTAGGTCCTTATTTGTTAAGAATGAGATTAAGCTTCCTCTTAGTAATGCTTCCATGGGAGCTCTTTTTCCTCCTAGACATCTAAGGCCAAGTAAAACAAGGGCCAGAAATGATGTCTGGGTTTCTTTTCATCCTAACTTTCTGAGTCTATTTTTTGAAAAAAAAAATTTTTTTTCAGATGTATTAAAATCCTAACCTTAAACTTGTCTTTTGGGCTCTTAGAAAACTCAAGCAATACCTTTGACTTTAGGAGGATTAGTAAAGTCATTTGAGAGCAAAAGCATTCCCAGATCTGAAGGTAGCAAGAAGAAGGCAAAGACTTGGCCTTCTGAACCAAAGACTGTCCCTGGTCTGTACAGGTTTCACCTGCCGGTCACACCTACAGTATCCTACATAAGAGGCACATGGTATGGGGGGAGAGGGCAAGTCAGACCTCTGTATCTTAGCTTTTTGGACAAAACCATATTAATATAATGTCTTATAAAAAACTATCTAAAGAAGACTTCCTTGGTTAAATAAACATATCAGAGTCACTTGATACACTACCAATTTTGATTTAACACCATATCCTTGTTTTCATTGGCTAGCTCCTACGTATTTTCAGGGGCTTGTTCTCCATCTGAATGTTATTTCTTTGCTCTCCTACTGGTAACAATGTAAGCTGCATTTCCAATTTAATTGGCAGATACCGCTGTCTGAAATGTCTCAACTTTGACATCTGCCAAGTGTGCTTCTTATCTGGTCCTCACAGCAAGTCACACCAGAAGTCGCATGCTGTCATTGAACACTGTGTTCAGGTAACATCGAGTGCAAAGCACCAAAGTACCCATCAATCAAGTCCTTATAAGCTGCAGCCATTAAATAAACCATAAAGCCTCCTTCCAGTAAAGCCATAGGCTTTACCTCTGCCATACATTATAATATCTAAGATTAAGAGAGTAGCAAGCTCAACTTTATATATGACTCAATATAAATAGGCTTTCTTTACATTGCAGTTTTTAGTAAAAGCTTTTGGGGTCAGGCTGAACAGAGTCCAATCTGACCATTGATTCCATACTGTCTACTAGAAAATAACTGTGAAAGTTAGAGTGGGGAAAAAAAGACAAAAAAGAAAAGAACAAAAGTGCGGAGACATTGGAAATTGGTATGGATGGAAAAGAAATGGGCTCTGGCTTGGTAAAAAAATAATGCAAAGCTTCTAGGTGCTAATATGTTTTTTGGGCAATAATGTTTTTGTTTTGTTTTTGAGGAACTGGGGATGGAACCCAGGGACATTCTATCTCCGAGCTACACCCCCAACCCTATTTTTTATTCTTTATTTTGAAACAGGGTCTCACTTCGTTGCAGAGGGCCTCACTAAATAGCTGAGGCTGACCGTGAACCTGCAATCCTCCTGTCTCAACCTCCCACATACTGGGATTACAAGTGTGTGCAACCATGCCCAGTGAGCAATACTATTTTTTAAACACATCTTTTCCTGAGTCCTAAATTCCAAAATTCCAAATGTTTTTTTTTCTTTTCTATCTTTCATTCTTCTTTCTTTTTCTTTCTTCCTTCTCATGTGTGTGAGAGTGAGTGAGTGTGTGTGTGTGTGTGTGTGTGTGTGTGTGTGTTTCACCGGGAATTGAATCCAGAGACATTCTACCTCTGAGCTACACCTCCAGCCCTATTTTATTTTTTTTTAATTTTGAAACAGTGTCTCACTAACTTGCTGAGGGCCTCACTAAATTGCTAAGGCTGGCCTCAAACCTGTGATCCTCCTATCTCAACCTCCCAAGTACTAGGATTAGAGGCATATGCCACCATGTACTACTCAAGTACTTCTTTTTTGTTGTTGTTGTTTTTTGTTTGTTTGTTTGTTTGTTTGTTTTGTTTTGTGGTACTCAAGATTGAACCCAGGAGCATTCTACCTCTGAGCTCTAACCCCAGCCCAATTTTTTATTCTTTATTTTGAAACAGGGTCTCATTAAGTTGAAGAGGACCTCACAAGTTGCTGAGGCTGGCCATGAACCTGTGATTCTCCTGTCTTAGCCTCCCCAGTACTGAGATTACAAGCATGTGCCACCATGGAGAGAGAGAGACAGAGAGACAGAGAGAGACAGAGAGAGAACTGAGAAAGAGACTTATCTCAGTTTTGACTCAAACAGCAACCTTTCAGGTTTTTTTGTTTTAAAGTAAATTATTAGTACCCAGCAAGTAGTTTAGTTCTTTCTAAGAATAAAGAGAAATAAGATAGTCCATTTTAAGCATTCTAATTTTTCCAAGAAAGAGCATAGGTTTTTCACCACTAATTTCCTATGAATCAGTTTCTCCTTGTAGATGGCATCTCCCTCAAATCCACAATAGTAAAGAATACTGGTTGATTACCTTTACCCAGGACAGTTTCCCCTTACTCTCTCTTTAACATAAATGGTCCACAAATGTCCAGTGCCTGGATCTTGTCAAATAATTGCCAGTGGCCATTGCCTTGTTAAACAAGTCATTCAGTTCTGCAGGCTCATTGGTCTGTTCCGCCTTCTCAGCTGGAAAGCCTGGGATTTGGTGGTGTTACAGTGACACTGTGTGGTCACTTTGTTATTACACTTTAAATTTCAAGTGCTGAAGATTTTTTAATGGAATACCTCATTTCTTCTTTGTTTCTTTTTGGGAGAAGTTCTTAATGTGGGGCGGATGGATGGGCTTCAGGTGGCCTATGAATCCACTTCAGTTGTCTTCAGGATTAAATCTTTAAGTATTTCCTGGAGATAAATCCAGGAGTTAGCATCCAATTCTAAAACAAATCCACAACTCAAAATGTTGCTCCTCTTTCATCCCCCTTCTAGCTTTGGAATTCCAGGTTGCTGGGTCCTTCTAAGGAAGAGGAGGTATTGAGTCTTGTGCTATGTGTATATTCATACAAGAATGTAAAGATATTCCAGGAGTAAGGAATTAAGGGAGTAAGATTATAAATAAGGAAAGAAGAGTGTTTCCCCAATGGCATAAAAGTAAGAGAGATAGTTCCCAAAACTTTCACTGTGGCCAGCCCAGCAAAGCACAGAAAGAAGAACATGTTTAGACTGATCTGTTGTGCTTTTAAATGTTGGCCATTACTGCAGATGTCAGCAAGGGAGAATACAAAACTTCTCTTCAGGACTCTCAGAAGTAACCTGCTCCAAGGGGACTATGGAAGAAAAGCAGCTCTGAGAAGGCAGAGGCTGCTGGACCAGCTGAATCCAAAGGACATGGCTAACCACACACCTGCCAGGTGAGTGTCTATGAGTCACAGTCCTGCAGAACGGAACCCCGGGGAGCTGGGTTTTGGCACAGCAGCAGGTTTCCTGATGCTGAGGATCCTAAAGAAGGCCAGAGGGGGAAGAGAGAGGGATCCTGATGCCTTTTCCCTCTAGAAGTGACCTGTGGTTTTAAAGTAGAACTAAGAAACCACAATGCCTTTGACTGTTTCAATCAACATTCTTGCTACTCTCACCCAAACACCTGACTTGCAAAACACAGAAGAAGAAAGGTGTAATTGCTCAGTTCTGGGACCTCTCTCTCTCTCTCTCTCTCTCTCTCTCTCTCTCTCTCTCTCTCTCTCTCTCAGATAGATAGATAGATAGATAGATAGATAGATAGATAGATAGATAGAGACAGTCCCTGCTAGGCCAGCCACCAAGCAGGAGCTGGGTAGGAAAGCAGAGAGCAAAAGGTCAGAAAGACACATGCTGCAGCTGGCAGGGCAAGGACACACACACACTGTACCTGACTCTTCCCCAGCAGCCAAGTTCTGCCTCCAATAGACTGTCTCCTGTGCACGAGGTCTGGGGGACACTTTAAATTCAAAATATACCAGTGACCATCTAGTTAGAGTTATTCCTACAACTAAAGGCAAAGAATATTCTTAAACTATTTGAATAACTTTGTTCTATATTCCTAGTTTTTGCTGGTTTGCTTTTGAAAGCTTAATTCAGAGTTTATACTTATTTTTTTTAAATAAGAAAAGAAAGACATTATCCCACTACTCACAGATGAGCATTATTCACACTTGTATTACCAAAACAGGGATTACGCTAAAAATACCATTTTTTCATTCTTATTTTCACCTACATTAAGTAGAAAGCATGTATCATATCTCCCATGTTATTAGATTCCAAATCATCAGTGTGTGTGTGTGTGTGTGTGTGTGTGTGTGTGTGTGTGTGTGTACTGAAGATAGAACCTCACCCTGCCCTTTTATTTTTTTATTTTGTAACGGGGTCTTGGGAAGTTGCTGAGACTGACCTCAAACTTACTATTCTCCTGTCTCAGTCTCCTAAGTACTGGGATTATAGGTGTGTGCCACCCCACCTGCTCTAAATTATCATTTTTAATTCCCGTCCTGGTAAGGAAGTGTCACAATCATAAGCAATCTCTAATTCATCAACCATTTTGGTTATTTCCAAATTTCCCCCTGCATGTTTCTGTAGTCAACATCCCTATGTGTGCACCTTTCTGCACATTTTTGTTATTTTATTAAGATAAGTCACTGGTCTCCCCCACAGTCTACTTCTAGTGTCACAGACAGGGTGTAAGCCTTTTCAGAGTTTGGTCAGATTATGTCACTCCTCTATACAAACCTTTTGATTGTTTTCCATCATCGAAGAAAGGCACATTCCTCCAATGGCCTTTTGCCTGGCCCTAAAAACCACTCCCCTCCAACTCTGAGCCTTTCCTGCGCCCTGCCCCTGACTTGATCTGCATCATCCTCTCCTGGCTGCTCCTTAAACCTGTCAGGCAAGCTGCTTCCTCAGAGCACTGGTACCCCAGACCAAGGGCCTTGGTGCAAATGTCATCTCATCCTTAAAACTGAGTGCTCAATAAATGTTTGTTGAATGAACAGGTGGATAATGAAATGGACAGATGCATGATGGAAGGACTGAAGATGGATAGTTAAGGTGGATCCTGAGCTCGTTTAGTATGTACCACGCAAGAGAACCACAGGGAGTGAGGGGACAGTGTGGGGACACAGTGGCAAAGTCTGATGGAGCCTGAGACAGAGGAACACAGAAGCCTGGTCCTCAGGCAGCCACACTTGTGGCCCTGGGGAAGTCACTTTTCTATGACTCACTTTCTTCACTTAAGATCAGGAATAACCTGTCAGGGTAGTATTTGTGGTGATAAGAGAAGGAAAGTGAATCACAGGCTCAGCATGGTGGTGCACGTCTATAATCCCAGTGCTTGGGAGGCTAAAACAGGAGGATCACAGGTTTGAAGCCAGCCTCGACAGTTTAGAGAGGCTCTCAGCAATTTAGGAAGACCCTGTTTCCAAATAAAGCTAAAACAGGTCTGGGGGTGTAGTTCAGAGGTAGAATGCCCCTGGGTTGGATCCGCAGCACTGAAGAAGAAGAAGAAGGAGGAGGAGGAGGAGGAGGAGGAGGAGGAGGAGGAGAAGGGAAAAGGGAAGGACCATGCAACACTAAAGGTTATTTAAATTCCATTGTGTTATATCCTGTTTACCCTAAGTACAATAGGTTGCCCCCCAAAAAATAATTTTCAGTTTAACCTAGATGTTGATGAGTTTAGAACTTCTGATTAGTGGTGATCTAGGGGCAATGAATGCATAATATTACTACGTCAGAATATGATAATAGGCAAAAACATATCCTTGATATCAAGACATTGATATTGATATTGGCACATTAGCATTGGCCATCTTCTAAGAGGTTAATGATTATTGCCAAGTGATAATATTGAGTTTATTCAGTGAATCAGCAAACGATATAATGGTAAAAAGCTTTTGGTGTGGATTTACTTACTTTAAATATAATTATTCACACTGAGAAGAGAGTGCTTTTATTTACAAAAGCATAATTGAAAGTTATGTGCCAAATATCACCACTGTTATTAAATATTTAGAGAATATTTAATATCCTGCAAATGTAATAGAAAAGAAAATTAAAATGCTGAAAAAGAGCAGGCAAAATTACTTCCATTTGCAGCTAATATGATTGTAAATCCCCAAGAAACTAGCAAAAACTGCTAGAATTAATAGACTTTGAGTGACAGTGAAACATAAAATAGTTATATATAAAATTCATAACTCTTTATTATATTAGCAATACCCAGCTAGAAATTTTATGAAAATCCCATTTATAATAACTGTAAAATTAATTCAAAAATAAAGTAGGAAAAAACTTAACAAAAAAAGACTCATATAAAGAAAATTTTATTTCATTGAGTACAGAAAACAACATCTGAACAGGGGAACATAGCAAACACCTAAAAGGAAAGACACTAAAAAAAAATAAAAATAAAAATAATAAAAGAAAGACAGCAGCCTAAGAATGTTCGTGCTCCAAAAACTAATAGAGTAATACTTACAGATTTGCATAGTTGTGACAATTTACTTGTAACACAAAATCAGTAATCAAGGTGCTATTGTAATATGTACAGACAGGTACAGAACGGCAAAAAATTTGAGTTGCCTGATACATATATTCCCAGGGGAGGTCGAACTGAGGGTATCCGCCCTTCTTGTTTCAGCTCTTACTGTAAACAAGGGTCCTTCCTGCAGTCTGTTTGGAACCACATTTTTCACATTTTTGTGCTTTTTGAGGGTGATTTCACTCTTGCAAAAGGTTGCCAAATAGGGTACTTAAGTGTTGCCCAGTGTTTCCAAGCACAAGAAAATTATGATGTGTTTTGATGAGAAAATGTGTTTGATGAGCTGTACTCAAGCATGAGATACAGCGCCGCAGACTGTGAGCTCCACAGCAATGAATCAACGGTGTATATTAAGGCATCTTCACACAAAAGCACACACAAAACAAGGTTACCTATTGATTGATAGAGAAAGTGTTGTGGCCAGAGGCTTCCAGAAAGCTAACGCTGTGTCTCCCTGAGAAGCAATGATTCAGTTTCTGCTAATTCAGTATTCAAGGTGACTTTATAAGAGACAACTACTGTGAATAATAAGAACTGACTATATTTAAATTATATACATTTCTAAATAAAATAATGTTTTAAATAGGATAAAAGAATTTTGAGGACATGTTAGAAGAATAAATGTGTAATAACATTCCAACATAAATTGAAGAAGGGTGAGAAGGGATGGTCTTCAATAAGTATTCAAACTTATTATAGAACCACTATGACCAAATAGAACAGTATAAAAAAGGGATAAATATGTAGACCTGAAGATGGGAATACAAAATTTAATAATAAATCCAGGCACATATGGAAAGGTAGTATGTGATAAAGGTGCTATTTCAATTCAATGGAGGAAAAACACAAAATTCTGAAATCCATCTGATCATTCATAATCCATCTGAAAGAAAAAAAAAAACTCCTCTATTTTGAGACAGGGTCTCACCACGTTGCCCAGGCTGGCCTCAAACTTGTGATCCTCCTGCCAAGGTCTTCTGAGTTCCTGAGAGTTGCCTCCTCTCCTAAGATAAATTCCAAATTGAATGAAATTTGTTAAAAAATGTTTAAGAGTATTAGAAACATAGGAACTGTGCTGGAGAAGAAATTCCCAAGCAAGTCAGGAAAACAAGAAATCAGGAAGGGGGTGAGATGCGGTGTGGCAGGATTGGCTTTAGAAGGCTAGACTCCACCAAGCAGTGAAACGAACTCAAGGTTTGGCCAGGGACCCATTCTTGCAATATCATACTGTAAGAACGGGAGCATCATTATATACTAAATGAGAGTATTTATTGTTTCGTTGGTGGTCAGGATAATAAACAGAAAAGTGGTGGCACACAGAGGATACAGAATACAACAGAACCTAATGAATCTGCTAAAAAGAGCAAGGCTTAGCTCTGATCTATTATTCTAGAGGATACTCACCAGCAAACACAATGAGAGAAAAAAAAAAGCAAGTGTCAGAATAATGTGTACAGAATGATCCCATTTTTGTTTTAAAAACAAATTCAGTATGTGTTTTGATATTTCTAAATGTTCATGTGAGTGCAGAAAATATGTGTGTATGACCACATTGTCACCTGGTATCAGACTTCCAGCCTCTAGAACTATAAGGAAATAAGCTAGGCGTGGTGCATGCCTGTAATCCCAGTACTTGGGAGGCTGAAACATGAGGAGAGCGGGTTCAAGGCTAGCCTCAGCAACATATATACCAAGATTCTCAGCAACCTAGTAAGACTCTGTTACAAAACAAAAATAAAAAGGACTGGGGGTGCTGGGCGTGGTGGCGCACGTTTGTAATCCCAGCATTTGGGAGGCTGAGACCGGAGGATCCAGGTTCACGGCCAGCCTCAGCTACCCAGTGAGGCATTCCGCAACTTAGTGAGACCCGGTTTCAAAATAAAGATTAAAAAATAGGGCTGGGGGTATAGCTCAAAGGTAGAAAGCCCCTGAGTTCAATCCCCAGTACCGAAAAAAAAAAAAAAAAAAAGGACTGGGGGTGTAACTCAGAGGTAGAATGGCCCCTGGGTTCAATCCCCAGTACCCTCCCCCCCCCACACACACACAAACACAAATGTCTTTTATCTAAGCCACCTCAGCTATGGCATTTTGTTAAAGAAGCCCAATCCAAATCAGAGTAGAACAACCTCAAGGTATTAGAATCATCTCACATGGAGCCAGATGCACTGGCACACATCTGTAATCCCAGCACTTGGAAGGCTGAGGCAGAAGGATCGCAAGTGTGAGGCCAACCTGGGCAACTTAGTGAAACCCTGTGTCAAAAACAAAACAAAACAACCCCTTCAAAAAAAAAAGAAGCCGGGTGTGGTGGCACATGCTTGTAATCCCAGCATTTGGGAGGCTGAGACCAGAGGATCCAGGTTCGCGGCCAGCCTCAGCTTCTTAGTGAGGTACATCGCAACTTAGTGAGACCCTGTTTCAAAAATAAAGAATAAAAAATAGGGCTGGGGGTATAGCTCGGAGGTAGAATGCCCCTGAGTTCAATTCCCAGTACCGCAAAAGAAAATGATCTCAAATGGGGTATTTGTTGCCCAGAAAATGTGTTGCAATGAAGTTAAAGGTTACCCTATTTTTCTACCCCAAAATGCCCACCTCTGAAGGATATAACTAAGTACATCACAAAATAATCACTTCTCTCCTTATGCTCTCATTGGGTCTTACAGAAACTATCATAGTATGTCAAAGTAATTGAATATTGATCTGTCTGTTAGATGTAAACTCTCTGTATGTAAGGAGTTCTCTGCTTTTTTGTTGTTTTATATGTTTTTTCAATAACTCAAGATAGTAAGATGCTTTAAAAATAATTTTGAATAAAGGATTCAAACTAAGTGGGACTGTATAAAATCAAATATCCCTGACCTTAAACTGGTCTGTGTTCTCTCAGATATGACATGATAAATATGCACCTGTACTTAGAATCTCTAGTATCTGACCTGGACAAGATGACCTAGGAGATTTTCTGCCATCGTCCCTGAATTTCTTCGCATCTGCACATCTAGATTGTCATGGAGAAGAGAAAGTGCAAGGATCATTCCTATTATTGATTGACGGGCTCTCTATCAACTAAATAGTCTGTCTGAAAAAGAGCACACACACAAAGTTGGGCTGCTTTATTACTGTTGGGGGAGGGTTATTGACATCAACATTTGATTGATCATTATAAATTGCTACAACTCATATAAAACTCCACTTTTGACAGGCTCTCCACTGAGTACAGTAGCTCTAAAATACCAGTGTACGTAAGGCCAACCGGGCAAATGGAAGCAGCAGCCACAGAGGCCTCCAGACACGTACGTCGGAGACGAGCTCAGGCTCAACAAGCAGACGGCAGCACACATCATCAGGTGAGGCAAGAGACAGGGAATCGTCATTTCAATGCACAATTAAAATGGACCATTTTGTAAGCACAACATGAGGTCTGGCAAACCATCCCTAGTTTAGGGAAGATTTTCAAAATGTTAATGTGATCAAGATTAGGAAGTCTAGGAATAGTTTTTTTCTTTTCCTTTCTGTTTTTTTTTTTTTTTCTTTTGCTCTTTTTGGCACTGAAAATTGAACCCAGAAGCATTCTACCTCTGAGCTACACCCCAGCCCTATTTAATTTTGAAACAAGGTCTCGCTAAGTTGCTGAGGGACCTTGCTAAGTTCCTGAGGCTGATCTCAAACCTACGATCCTTCTGCCTCAGTCTCCCAAGTACGGGGATTACAGGTACATGCCACCACACCTGGCTAGAACACATTTTTTTTAAAATAACATTTTATTGATGATAATAAAGGGCTACATAATTATTACAGTAATTTGGAAAAGCCAAAAAAGAACAAAGAACAAATTAAAAATATAAAAAATCTGTTCTCTAATCACCATTTATATTTCAAAATGCTTCCTTCCCTATAAATATTTTAATATTAGTTTAGATCATACTACAAAATCTATTGACTAAATATTAGTTATATATCAGTATAAATTATATTGTGAGCATTTTCCATTGTCATTACAATTCTTCAAAAATATCTTAATGGTTATTTCAGTGGACATAACATTGCTTAATTAGCTTCTCCTTTGTGATCAGGTATTCATATTATTTCCAATTTGGACTGTGATTTAAATTTTGCTATTAAAATTCTTATTGTATAATTATTTCTACACAATTCTCCAATTATTTTCTCAGAATACATTTCTAAAGTGCAGTTGCCAGAAAGATTACCAGAAATATTTTTAAAGCATCTGATGCTTAGCACAAAATTGCCTTTGAGAAAGGAATATTAACTTATACTCCCCGTGAACGCCAGCAGCCAGCTCCCTTGATGCTGGTTAATATTGACTGCTACCACGTTTTGAATTTTGCTAATTTTGTGAGCCAAATGTATTTGCCTTGATTTATATTTCTTTGATTAAGAGCAAAATGAAGCTTCTTTCCTAAATAGTTTAGAAGGCAATTGGATTTTCCTTTCTTTCAGCACCCTCGGTCCACTCGCACTGGTACATCAGTTTGATTTATCAATGTATTTAAACTCTTTGTATTTTAAGCTTCACTAAGGCAAATGTTTCTTTCTAGTTATTTCCTTTTAGACTTATTCATCATATGACTTGTTCTGTGTAAATTTTCAATTCCGATTAAAATACTATCAAATTTTCTTCCTTTCTCATTTCTCTCACAGTTTTATGCTTGAAAAAAAAAATCTCCCACTAAGATATCAAGTGACTCTTTAGCTATATTTTATTTTAATGTGCTTTATCTTGACATTTAACTATTAAATCTATCTGACTTTTATTTTTGTGCACCATAAGAGGTAAGGATAGTTTCCTACTTCTGCTTTTTACTTAAATAAATATTTTCCTTTTTAATTACTATATCATGATTTCTTTAGTATACATGAAAAATGTCACCATTTTAGGATGTGTTTTCCCACTTTCCATTCAGTTCCATTGCTTTTCATTTTGTTTATATATCAGAACAGCATTATTGGAATTGTTCTAGTTTTATGGTATCTATTAACATATTACAAAGCACATTTTTCTTTTTTACTTTATTTTTCACTCTATTAAAGTATGCTGGACACATAAAACACTGTGCATATTTAATGTATACAACTTTATGATTGTGGGGAAAAGTTTACATCCATGAAACCATCTTCACCTCCCAAAGTTTCCCCTTGGTCACAGCCTCCTCCTCCTCCTCTCCTCCTCCTCCTCTTCCTCCTCCTCCTCCTCATCATCATCATATTATTATTATTATTATTATTATCATCATCATCATTACTGATGGTAGCGTGTGTGTTAAGAATATTTAACATAAGATCTACTCTCTGAGTTTTAAGCATACAATAGAGTATTGTTAACTACAGGTACTATAGATTTCCATTTATCTTGTATAAGTGAGACATTACATTCTTTGACCATCATTTCCCTTTTTATTTTTTATGTTAGCTATTATAAAGCAATTATCCTTCTAGAAAATTTCTGAAATTGCTGTAATCAGTACAGTCTGATCTTAAAGAAGTTCTTCAAAAGATGATTTTCTGAAATACTTTTCAATCATCAAAGAGAAATTAGTTCCCATTTTGCCACTGTCCTGGGGAAGTGTGAGTGGAGAGTGAGTCTACCCAGCGGCCCCGGGTGCTGTTCTGTCAGGCCCTGTCCACTTTAATCATCAGCTCATGGAGACCTGGCCACTTGAAGACACCTCTTGTGAGCACCCAAAGCCTCTTAAGGGAGTGCTCGGCAGAGGGCTGGACCTGCATGTGTGAGGCCGAGAGTTGCTCTGTTTCCTGCTTTGAATAAAGAGGAAGAAAAGACATTGTCCCATGCAGATTTGTTTTGCACATTAAATTTATTTGTTCTGAAGGAAACTGAAAAGAGGTTTCACTGTTTCTGTTTCCCTCCCACTCACCTCTTTTTCATTTTCAAAGTGGCTATATCCTATTTTATGCATGTAGTATGTTTCTTTTTTACTAAAAATATGTTAATTACACAACTAAGAGATGAATCTGTTTGCCCTATAAGATGTTAAAATAGTATATATGAAACTGGATTCTTTTTAGTCACAATTTTTAACCCAAGTCTAGTCCCTAGTTTCCCAGAGGCAACCTATTTGGAGTGGCTCTTTGCAAACTTTATTTCTTGCATTTTCAAGTGTGTATGTGTGTCTGTGTGCATACACACACATACATACAGGCACACACATTTGCACACACGTGCAAATACGTGGACAATTTCCAGTAAGCCAAAAACCATGTGACGTGTGTGCCAGAAAACATATATAGTATTTATTCATTGCATCATTTTTTTAAATTTAAAAACTTGGAAACAGCCTGATATTCTTTAATGGGGAATGACTGAATAAACCATGGGTTCCATTCTATTGATATACCATGGTAGGTCCATATGCACAAGTCTGAAATGCTTCTCAATTGCAAAAAAAAATATGTATCACATGATAGCACTGATGTTAGGGACAGTTGACAGAATTTTTCATATGCATAATATAAAGCTCATGGATTTGAAGGCCATGCTAAGCATGTTTGAGTATTTAAATACAGCAGCAGGTAAGCACAGATCACACAGAGGGGCCACAGAGGACACATGTCAACCAGAAAACGAGACTTTTAGTCCATAGATAGCTCGGTTTCTCCTTCCTGCCCCTCCCTCCACTGTTCCATAGTAATGGTGCTTCCAGGCTAGCCAGGCCTTCTGTAGAACATTTGCAGAGAGAAGAGAAAGTGACAGTGTATAGCCACAGCTGCTTATAAACATAAAGTAATGAGATCCAATCTCTCATCAAGACAAGTGGGAACTGGGACTGGGACATCATGCCCCAAGAGCCTGGGCCAGACTGGGTCAGGTCATGCCAAGCCCTTGGGTGGCAGTTCAGGGAGTCAAGTATGATATTGACAGAGAAGGTTTAATAGGAAAACCCTAAATAAGAGCCCAGCCAACCAGTATAAATTCAACAGACTCAGAGAATTGAAAGAGAAGTAATGGTTCTGTATATATTCCAAGTAGGAAGCAAGTAAAGTAGAAGGTGGAAGGAAGAAGTGAAAGACTTCTTAAGCTAAGGGAAAGAAAGTGATTTAACTGCTTTCTGTAGATGAAGGAGACGCTCAATGCAGCAACCTAATTTGAGCAAAAGACTATGGCAATGTTTCTTTGTTTGGGGTTTTGTTTTGTTTTTGTTTTGTGGTGTTGCAGATCAAACTCAGGGCCTTGCACATGCTAGGCAAGCACTCTACCACTGAGCTACATCCCCAGCCCTGTCATTTATTTTTCAAACCTGAAACTCTTTCCTATACCTTGTCTTCTTTTAGTGTCAATTAGGTTGTGCAACTGTATTTTGAATATATAAACCTCCATATCATTGTTTATGAACATAAACCAAAACATCAGCTGCTTTTTGGAATAGACTGTATTTTCAGGGAAAATATCATTATTATTTTCTTACAATGGATTTTTAGGAATGTGGGCTTAGTTCAAACCCAAAACTCTCGTTTTCCCTATTTCTTCCTCCCCTAGACCATAGTCAGCCTTAAGAATGAACTATGGAGGGCTCGGGAATCCATCAATACTCTCCGTAGAGAAAGAAGGTAAGAACCACAGGTGGACCCACAGTTATGACCACAGAGATACATCTGTAGCATTTCCCTTAGCTTTTATAGAAAAATGTTCAACAACAATTTTATTTTGCTTTGTGTGTGTCGGGGGCGGGGGGGGGGGGTGGGGGTGTGGAGTACTGGAGATTGAACCCGGGGGTCTATCTCTGAGCCACACTCCCAGCCCTATTTTTTTTTTTATTTGAAACAGGGTCTCACTAGGTTCCTGAGAGTCTTGTTATATTGTCGAGGCTGTCCTCAAATCTGTGATCCTACTGTCTCAGCCTCCCAAATACTAGGATTACAAGTGTGTGCCACCACACCCAGTTATTCTGCTCTTTTATTTTTAATTTGGAAGAAATTCTTGAAGCAAAGAAATCTTATGATTCCATTATAAAAGTAAAAGAGCAATTTGATTTTATTTGAGTAGCAAGGCATGATATCAATCATCTGGCTAGTGAGAGTCAGGTTTTACTTTTGATTATTTGAGTGTATTCCTTAAAATTGGTTTAGCACTTTCTGTGATGTATTGATTCTTGTGTATATCTTGTGTGCGTTTCACTGATTTCTAAGTACACATTCTCCAATAGCATCCAGCTTTCTACTGGACTTATTATTTGGTTGAAAACTGCCTGTCATCTTCTTACTGTATCACTCCCTGAGCTTGTATCACTGTGTTATTATTCCTTTAGTTTACAGAATTCCTGGATCTTTGGCAAGAAGTTCCTCCTCAGGGAACACATTTGTTTTCAGGCACAAGGTTTACTATCCAGTGGATGCTTAATTAATTAATTAATAATTCTGCATGTGTATATACGATTATGTATGTTCCACAATCTAAATATAGGAAAGATAGGAAATACTTGTAAAATTGGCTCAAGAACAGGAACTTAATAAACACTTCTAAAGTACTAAAGTAGTTTAAGTATTAAAAGTAATCATATTCTCTTTCATAGAATAAGAAAACAAAATTAAAAAGAAAATTAAAGAAAGCATAAAGAGGTAATTTTCAAACAAAATGTAAAAATGAAAAGGGAGATTTTGAAATTTAGTTCTCAAATCTTAATTCTGTCATTATTTAAAGCTAAATTTTTTTTTTTTTTTCGGTACTAGGGATTGAACTCAGGGGCGTTCTACCTCCGAGCTACACCCCCAGCCCTATTTTTTTTTATTCTTTATTTCGAAACCGAGTCTCACTAAGTTGCGGAGTGCCTCACTAGGTAGCTGAGGCTGGCCGCGAACCCAGATCCTCCGGTCTCAGCCTCCCGAATGCTGGGATTACAAGCGTGCGCCACCACGCCCGGCTCATTTAAAGCTAAATTTTTTAGATGAAGTTATTCCCTTTCATATAATCCCTATCTACCACATACACCCTTGGTATCCTAATCAAGTATTTACCACTACAAAGTGTAGGGGTGATTAATAAACAAATGCAAAATGAAGGCTACATCTTTGTTCCTGTCTATACCATAATTTTTATCACTGATTTGGTCAAAATTCATGTCTCTCAAATGTGTGTGTGTGACATGATACTAAAAGGCATAGATAATATGCTGAAGAGAAATTTGAAATAATTAAGATTTAATAGATTCAAGCAGTGGAACAATTAATAAAGACCAAGTCTTAAGAGATTAAAAAGAAATCACAACAAACAGTGTGAAAAAGATCTGAGATATATAGTTAACTGCAAGTTCAGCAGCTGCCAGCATTTTGTCATTGATTATCTAAAGAACACACACTCTTGCACTATATTAACAGAAAGAGTTAATATATCAACAGCACTGTATCAACAGTCAATTATTGACTGTTGATTTATTGCTTTATCCTGTGTTGGGGACTCGTTGTTGGAGGGAAGTCATCTTTCACTGCTCTGTGCAGTGTTAGCTTGCCTTGGGAGCATTCGGCTCCTCTTAAAGGCCTAGTACATGGGAGAGTCAAGCTGCTCAGCTCCAGAGAGCAGAAATACATAAAGAGCTAACAGTGTGAGTCAGGCATGGTGCTGCATGCCTGTATTCCCAGTACTTGGGAGGCTGAGACAGTAGGATCGCAGGTGGGAGGATAGCCTCAGCAATTTAGTGAGACTCTTAGAAACCTAGCAAGGCCTTGTTTCAAAACAAAAAAAAAATAAAAAGGGCTAGGGGTATAGCTCAGACATAGAATGCCTCTGGGTTTAATCCCCAGAAACACACACACACACACACACACACACACACACACACACGATTTAAAAGTTTAAAAAAGCAGATTTTAGGTCATCTGAGAGGAACTATTTCTCAGATGATCTGGACTACTTGTTGATAGTAGATATTTGCCTGAAAAGTAGTGAGTTCCCAGCCATTGCAAATATTTGTATCAGGTGAATTGTGTTCACTAGAAACACTCCATGAGAATCTTTCCTTGAGGGAGGGAGGGAGAGAGGAAGGAAGGAAGGAAGAAAGAAAGGAAGGAAGGAAGGATGAGCAAACAACCAGGTGTGACAATGGCACATGCCTGTACTTGGAAGGTAGTGGTTCAAGCATGGTGGGTTGACCAGAGAGGAGGCAGGTTGTGGGTGGCGGACAACAAGGTGAGACTTACCATTAGTGATCAAAACAATCACAACAATTAAAGGAGAGAGAGCACTATCTACTGAGGCCTCCAGAGAATGTTTCTTTGTTGTTAGATATATATCCCCTTGGGCTGACTCCTTCCTGAAAACCCCATCCTAGGTACATACTCCACGCTGCAATTACAATCAAGGATTTTAGAGTCAGACTTTTATCTCACCTTCGTGACTTTCTGGAACTTTAAGGACTATATTTTATTTTATTTCATTGGTACTAGGGATTGAACATAGGACATTCTACCTCTGAGCCACATCTCCAGCCCTTTTTGTTTTTTATGTTGAAACAGGGTCTCCCTAAATTGCTGAGGCTGTTTTTGAACCTGTGATCCTCCTGTCTCAGCCTCCCAAGCACTGGGATTATAAGCATGCACCACCACGCCCGGCTAAGGACTATCTTTAGAGGCACCTATTCTGAATGGGAGCCCAAACTGTACCCCTCTTCAAGCATTGTGGCAATTAGGAATATGCATTTCACACCAGAAAGCCCATTTCCACAAATTCTACAAATATGCAAACAGTACTAATCATAGAATAAGATTATATTCAGGTAATTTTAATTGAATACCTATTATTGGCCCAGACTCTGGAGATATGGCTATAAACAAAGAAGGAATCAAGACACCATAAGCAATTGAATAAGTAATTGAGTCATGCATAAGTAAAATAATAAGTAAAACACACAGTATGCCTGAAAGCATGAGTATTCAGAAGCCTGGAGGCTGGAGGCTAGGCAAAAATCTAAGATGTGTTCAAGTTCTGCAGCAGTTAATTGATATGATGGAACTCCATGGAGACCAATAGAGAAAGGAAAGAGATGGGCAGTGCCAGAGGGAAGGTTGGGGTTACTGTTTGTTATTTCTACTAGGTGGTCAGGGAAAACATAGCCTCTTAACAAAGACATGAAGAAGGTGAGCGAGTGAACCAAGCAAGAACTTGGAAGAGGAAAAGGAGGTCCGGGCAGAAGGAGTAGAAAGATCAGAGACTCCAAGAGTAGAACCAACCTGTTATATTCAAAGAGTGGCCAAGACTGTGTGTGGCTCCCCATGAGTAAGCAGGGAAAAGCAGATGGGACCAGAGGGAAGGAGCGTCTTGACTGTTTGTTGAGCTTGTTGGCCTTTGTAAGGACCTCAGTTTACTTTAAAGGACAAGGGGAGCCACGGCAGAGTTTTAAGCAGGGGAGTGACATACTCTTCCTTATGTTTTAAAAGAATTACCTCAACTGCTTGGTTCATTTTAAAACCAATGAACAACTAGTCAGGAAAAGAAGGCAGAAGAGAATGAAGAGTATCATTGTTCCTTCCCTGTGGTCTTGGTTAAGTGTTAGGTGTATAGGCATGCTAGGTGTACTAATATTCCAAATGAAGTGTTTCTCGACAAAAGAATAATGAATAAAGTCAATATTTAACTGTAAGTATCTGGTAAGGGTATGCTGTCAAAAGATGAAGAAAGACATGGCGCAGTGGCACATGCCTGTAATGGCAGTACTTGGGAGGCTGAGATAGGAGGATCACAGGTTTGAGGCCAACCTCAGCAACTTAGCAAGATATTGTTTCAAAATAAAATATAAAAAGGGCTGGAGGTGTAGTTCAGAGGTAGAATGCCCTGGGTTCAAGCCCTAGTACCATTTAAAAAAAAAAAGGATGAAGGAAACAGTTCAAACGATCCTATGTATATGTGGGAACCTATCAATACCAATTCTAATACTGTGAATGGGGGCGGGGAGGGAGTGCGGTGGGATCCAGAGGGAGATGCACCAGGCGCTGTGGTGCCTGTATGTTTCTATCACGCTAAATCCCCATCATATTATATTATGGTTGCAATGCACCAGTAAAAGTATTCAAAAAAGTAATCCAAAACATTCCTACTGGGTTTTAAAGCCAGCGGAATTCTTAGTGGAACTGCATACATGGAAGACACATGGGCAGCAGCATGGAGAACAGGCAGTGAAAAGCATCATAGGTCAATGGTAGATGGTAGTCCAGGCACAGTCTTCTCCATAGGAGGACCTGGAGTCCATCTTGCTAGGGCTCTGGTAGGGTGCTGGCCTCTTGTCCTTCCAAACCACTCAAACCTATTCTCTTTTCAGGGTCCTTAAAAAACAGTTAAACCGGTTCAAAGACAAGTTGCAAGCAATGTACACCTTCCAGGAAGAAAAAAGTTATAGATTCGAAACTAAGATTCAGGAACTCACAACCAATCAGGAGAGTCTGTGGACTAAGCTACAGCAGATGAGGCAGGACCTACAGGTATACAGTGTGGGAAATGCTGGCCATCTGGACCACCGAGAAATCTAACCTCAAGTCCTCCAACCAGGAAAGGGCTGCAGCCCAAAGCTCATGCCTCGCCTTGATCAGCCTCTACCCCTACTCCCTTTTCCCTATTCTCTAACCTTCTCCCACTTCTGTCCTTCAAACTATCCACCCATTCCTGAAGGCAGCACCATTAAAAGACAACAAGAACAGTATCATTTATAAGCAGTAGACCTGGGAGAAAGCAGTTCTTTACAGCATTGGCTCTTAAACCTTTTTGTCTTAGGATCCCTCATACATTCTTAAATTTTTTTGAGGACTCCAAGGAGCTTTTGTTTCTGTGGCTTATATCTGTTGCTACTTATCATAATCAAAATTGAAACTAAGAAGTGATTTTTGTGTGTGTGTGGTACCGGGGATTGAACACAGGGACATTCTGCCTCTGAGCTACACCCCCCAGCCCTAATTTATCTTTTTAATTTTTAAATTTTGAAACAGTGTCTCACTACGTTGCAGAGGTCCTTACTAAGTTGCTGAGACTGGACTTGAACCTGCAATTCTCCTGTCTCAGCCTCCCATGTACTAGGATTACAGGCATGCACTACCATACCTAGTAAGAGTGATTTTTAAATATATTCATTATCTGTTGAGCATGGTGGCACACACCTGTAATCCCAGTACTTGGGATACTGAGACAGGAAGATCACAGGTTCAAGGCCAGCATCAGCTATTTAGCAAAACCTTCAGCAATTTAGCAAACCCTGTTTCAAAATTTTAGAAAAAGGGGGTTGGCTGGGGGTATAGCTTGGAGGGAGAATGCCCCTGGGTTCAATCCTCAGTACAAATAAATAAATAAATAAATAAATGTATTAATGAATTAAAACATAAAATTAATAAACTCATTATATATAATATTTTAAAACAATAACTAGATTTTTAAGCCTAGAAAAGTGGCACTGTTTTCCTTTTTTTTTTTTTTTTTTTTACAAACCTCTTGAATGTCTAGCTTTCATGAAGGATACATGAATTTTCAGAACTGCTTTAGCAGTCGATCTGTTACAAGATGTTCTGGTTGAAGCCTATGAAGAAATATGGCCTCACATAGAATTACAGTTGAAAAAAATTTCACAGTCTTTCACATAATTGGGATACTTTTCTTTGATATTTTTTCTACCAAAGCATAATAAACAAGAGTTTCTTAAAGGATAGTTGCAATGTGGAATCTGATACCATGTCTATTTTATTGCAATCCAGTGTTGTAGTATGCTTTTGGGAAAAGATCTACCCATGCATAATCTTGTAACAAACTACATTGATCATCTGGAAAATATCGGGCCACTGAGCTCTGTTAAACTTCCTAGAGCTTACCTATTTTCTTACATGAGCTTGAAAGAAATTTGCATTCATTAGTGTCACCACTAATTTCATCAGAAAATTGCTTAAGAATTGGAAAGCTATTAAGCTCATGGTGGTAAACACAAGAGAATTTCTGAAATTCTCATTTTTACTTGAAAGCTTAACTGTGATAATTTAGAACAAACACAGTTAATTGTTTTCCTTGCCGTGACTTTCTCACTTTGTTATTTTTTTAGAAAATATTTGCCAAATACTTGAGTCTGAATAGCCATTGTCTGTCAGTCTTTCTTTGGCACAAGAGGTAATATTTGTATTTTGCAGTATGTATCTGAAGTGTTTTATGTACATACCCCCTTTCATCACATACAATATGAAAAAGGCATGGGTTGTCATTAAAAAAATTAAAGCCTGGCATGGTGGAGCATGTCTGTAATCCCAGTACTCTGGAGGCTGAGACAAGAGGATCACAGGTTCAAGGACAGCCTCAGCAACATAGCAAGACTCTTTCAGCAACCTAGCAAGATTCAGTTTCAAAACAAATAATAAAAAGGCCTGGAGGTGTAACTCAGAGGTAGAATGCCCCTGGGTTCAATCTCCAGTATCCCAAACACACAAAAATAAACAAAATAAAATTAAGAACTTTTGCTATTCTTTCAAAAATATTCTTTTTTCTACTTTTATTGGTGCATTATAATTATGTAGTGAGATTCACAGTCATACAAATGTACATGCACACCGCACTTGGTGTGTTGCCTTCGAATCTCACCCCACTCCCCTTCCCCAAACATGTTTGTGAGATTGGAAGTGATACTTTCATATATGAACACAGCATTATTCAAACTGCTTTCTTCATCAAGTCTTTTAGTCCTCTCTATTTTTCCCCCCAATTCCCTTCCACTATTCTACCTATTTCTTTTCTCATTTGTCTGAAGTCCAGTGAGACTGTCTCTTAAAAACAAACAAACAACAACAAAAACCCTGGTAGAATATGGTGTGAAAAATCTCCTATTAGTACTGTGTGGTATAAGCTGGCTTGATTTCTGCTAAGACACCAACAGCTTTACTTATTGTTGATTATTTATTTGTTGATTATTGGTATCAGTGCAAATGTGAAATGCAGTGAATAGTCAAATAACATCAAGGAAGTATTTTGAAAATAGCTTTACTTCACAGGTCCTAAAAGGGTCTCAGGGATTCCTTAGGCGGACCACACTTTGAGAACTGTGCTTAAATGGAGCACATCCCTCAACTTTATACCTTTGGCATCAAGTCACTCACAATGCACCTACTAGGCAGATCATTATGAGCATGATTTATTGCGATCATTTTAATATATCAGTTCAATGTATGCTTATATTTTCAGAAATTTCTCATAGGATCTGAGCTTTTTAGAACATAGAAATTTTCCCCAAATTTCTTATGATTATTCTCCATGATATTTTAATAACTGGAGGTACTCCAATAGTAGTAAGAGTTATAGATTGATATTGAATTAATATCATACATTAAAATTAATGGTATATTTAAAAAGGAAAAAAAAAAGCATGTTACCTTAGCATCTCCTGTTGGATTATTGAAATTTAATGCATGAGTGAAAAACGTTAAATAAATATTAATTCTTCATAAATAAGATTTTCTTTACCCAGGCAATTCTACAGCCACTGCATCCTTCATTGTCCTGTCAAAATATGATGTCCAAGGTTGACTATTCTTCAGCTGATAAATCTTGGAAGGGAAGAGACTCTTCCCAGATCAAAAATGTCACTAAGGACGACCCAGAATGGGATCTTCTCCCTGTCAGGACTGACAGAAGTCAAGCACATGCAGAGAATGTTCAACCAAATTCAGAATCACCAGAGACCATTTTGTATAGCACTGGCTCACAAAGGTTCACATCAAAAACGACAAAGGCAATCCTTGGCTCCCTACCTCCTTGTCAGGAAGGACTGCTGCAGGACAACCCCCAAATT
>PVLC010024989.1:0-24122 GCA_004027655.1 Graphiurus murinus
TTTGGTACCTTTTGATTTAGTAACACGATATACTTGATCATTTTTTTAAATTAGTTTGGAGATAAAACAAACAAACCATGTAAATGAAGTTCCCACTGTAAAGAGAGTAGGGATGCTGCAATGTAATATGGTTTGTATTAAAATATTTTGGCTCATGTTAACTTCTTAACATATGCCTACCTGTTTAGGTGGTTTTTAGTGCCAATTTACAGCATAGTTTGTCTATGAGCCATGTTCTGTTGAGCCACGGCCATTTCAAACAAACATATGGCCAACAAATAACATATAATGGCTGATAATAGTTTCAGTCTTTCCTCTATTGCAAATTACAAACATTTTATGAACAAGTCAATGAATGCATGATGAAGTATGACTTTTTAAGTCACTCTGCCATTTTAAGGAATGTAAGTATTACAATCACAGTAAATTGGGCCAATGAAGTTTGTCATTTGGAAATCTCCAAACCATTAGCAATTAAAGATTTTTCCATGAACCCCAAATCAAGTACTCTTTGGGAACTTTAATTTTTTTTAAAGTTCCTTTTGTTTCTTTTTATTCTGTGGAACTCTGAAAGACTATCAGATGCACAAAACCAAAACAAAAATCCTGTATCAATCTGTGAAATGTTTACCAGTACCCTGAACTTAAAATGCAACTTGAGTCCAAGTAACATGTATGATTTATTAAAGTTCTAAGACTGAACTTCTAGCACATATTTACAGTACGAATCTTTCATTACTCAGAGCAATTCTCTTTGATATATGTTCTTTAAATCAGCTTCCTTTTATATTTTGATTATAGACTATTTTAATTATGTACTAAAAAAGAACATATCTCCCACTAAGAAAATGAGCACCAGCTACTCCAAAGTAATTTCCCCGGTACAATCTCCATTAAGCCTCTAAATACTTCCTTTACTAATTCAATGAATTAGAAGTCTATTGTTTACGAATCACCTTTATGTTTATAGGCCTATAACCCTTCTTTTATAAAACACAATTGCTATGGAAGGAAATGATATTTATGTCTGATTAGAAATGAAAACACTATTACATAAATCAGTTTGGGCATTTCTTCACGTCTTGAAACATGATCGGCAATTTACTCTAATTGGTGATCAAGGAAACTATCTTGTGATCAATTAAAGTAATTACCAGATTCCGGCAACACAACCTACCTTAATTTCAGCTAGAGTCTGCACTTCTTCAACTTTAATTAAAAATAATGAAAATTATTAAGCAAAATGCAAGGCAAGATCAGTGCCAAGCACGCACATGTCATAGGACAGGACCTTCCCTTGCCATTGGTGACTTATCGATCACATAAACATTTCTCTGTGCACTGAGGAAAGGTATTCTTTACCCCAAAATATGATTACATGTCTCACCATGGCTTCCACGTGAAAAACACTGTTCACTGTTTTAGCCACTACAAAGGAAACATCAGATCTTAATTTGCAGACAACACAAGAAATTTCTCAACTAAAATTGTGAGGAATAGATCCAACCAAAAATATACTTCACCCATGTTTCTTCTCCCCCCACTCCCCTCAACTATGAGCCTAAAGGTCAACTGCAGAGACTTCAGGATTGGAGACCTGGGTTCAATTTCTAGTTCTACCAGACACTAGCTATGTGATCTCAGGAAAGTTGCATAACCTTTGAAATGTGCTTCCGTTTCCTTACATGTAATTCATGTAGCATCCTGTAAAGTACGCCTGGCACTCTGTTAAGCACTCAATGTTAGTGATTATTATCATCAACAACAACACTTTAACATTACAGTGTCTGTGGTCTGGAAAGGAAGAATTCCTTCTCAAACCTAGCAGACCAACCTGAAGTCTAAGGAAGTTTGCCTTTGCAAAGCTGAGAAAACCAAAAACATCTTCAGAACTGTTTCTCTAAGTGGGTGTCAGCACAGGAAGATTTCCTTGTGGAATGGTGATCTGTCGGGGAGCTTCTTAGCTGAGCAGGTGGCCATGTCTCCCTGACGACCACTCCTTGGGAACTCCATTGTGTGTGAAGGGGGAAAAACACAATCCCACCAATGCTGGGCCGCCAGTCAACCTGTCCTCTACCTGATTCACAACAGAGCTCAAAATTTCCAGTAAATCAAGCCAAGACCATCCAACTCTGAAATTGAACTGGCTTTCTCAGACACTGGAGACAATGTCTGCAAGCCACTGAAAGGGCATCCTGTTCCACCACACCTTGGGCTGACCCAGCTCCCCCCACCCCAGTGGTAATAAGTATACCACCTACGAGGTAGCCTGCTCACTTTTAAATTTTTCCTTCCAAAGCTGTGTTCACAGACCATAACATTTTAGATCCTTAAAAAAAAAGTTTAAGCCATGAGTGGTGGCACACGCTTATAATCCCAGTCCAGGTGTGGTGGCGCAGGCTTGTAATCCCAGTACTTGGGAGGCTGAGACCGGAGGATTCGAGTTCACCGCCAGCGTCAGCTACTTAGTGAGGCTCTCCACAACTTAGTGAGACCCTGTTTCCAAATAAAGAATAAAAAAAAAAAAATAGGACTGGGGGTGTAGCTCAGAGGTAGAATGCCCCTGGGTTCCATCCCCAGTACCACAAAAAAAAAAAAAAAAAGGTCTTAAGTCACTATTTTTGGTAATTATCATAATATCCTACAGAGCCAATTGACAAAATACAGTAGTTCTTTAGCTAATGACACAATACCATCTTCAATATATCACAGTTAAATGAAAAAGCAAGGTGAAAAACAGTTTTCCTTTACAGAATTAGGACTTATAATTACATTAGTAAGTTCTTACTAAATTCCCAGGCAAGGAAAGCTCCCCTTTGATACGGGTCCACTCCACGTCCACCCTTCTCCAGAGGGCAGAGTTTAATCAATATAAACATCTTTACATACAATTTTACCTAAGGCCCTTCATTTCCGTTCCATTTTTTAGTGAAAGTGCCCTAACTAGATAGATTTCATAGAGCTGATGTGTGCCAAAAACATTCTGGCCAAGACAATCTATTCCCTGAAAAGACACTAGTCATTTCCGAATTCCTCTGAATGTAAGTTTAAATTACATTTTCCCCTCTCTTCATCAGCTACTACTGAGCAAACCAACTGCCCAGTCTGATTATCTGCTTCTTGAATTTCTCACAATCCTTCAATTTTGCTCTCTTCGAATCAGCACATTTCACCAGCTTTCTGTCTACTCTTTCCCTGTAAAGCAGACCAAAACACTGGTTTCAAAACCGCCCCAAGAGGAATCCTCCAGAGAAGCCACTTACCGGAGTTGCCTAAAGTCAAAACCACTTCTGAAGCCTGGCTGGTCACTGGGCTGCTCTGGGCTGCTCGTATCACCAATCCGCTGCTTTAGAAAAGTCCTGTTGGAGGCTTTCTTCCCTAATCTACTGATAATCCGATTCGTTAGCTCTCAGGGTCTCCTGAGCTGAGAGGTATTGCAAAGACTACCAGTTTCTTTCATTTGTTTTAGCGATTCCTTTAAGAATTAGAATTTAAACTCCTTGGTATTTTCATCATTATAAAATTTATAAAAACTTCACATCATATAGAAAAATACCCCTAAGCTTCTACTTCATACACCCAGACCACTAGGATACATAGAATATCTGACCAAATACATTTTTTAAACCTGAATAATATGCAAAATGGCAGTCTGCTCCCTAGTTTTTCTTCTTTATAATCAACTGGCTCCTTTCAAGAGACACAACTACTACTAACACTATATAATTCCAGTTTATATCTGACATTAAACCGTCTTGCCCTGTTATCAGGCTAAAAAGAATCTTTGTGCATCCACTTTTAAAGAGAGAGAAAAAAATGCAAAAAGGCTTCTGCTCACACTGGGACATATTACACTGAAAGCCAAAATCCTGTAACAGTAACCAAGAAGGCAGAGGAAAAGAACAAGGTCTCAAAGCAGACAGAACACCCACTTTCCTATCATCTCTGAAGGGAGAAGGGTAGTAGGGCTCAAAAAATATTTTGAAGAAACAAAGTAACACTAATTTGGCTATGGTACAATAAACACATTTTCTATAAGCAGTATGCAATTTATAAAATAGAATGTCATCCCACTTTGCACCAAGTATCTAATGATATAAAGAGCTCAGCATTATATAAATGTATAACGATATATCTATTATTTACAATTATAATGCACCAATAAAAATGTTTAAAAAGCGGTCTGCAAAACATCAATGAATCCATATTTATCTTTTCTTTTACTGAATTTTAAACTGGAATCAGTCCCTTTTTAAGAGTTTTTAAGCACAGTTTCTGCAACATTTGCCAATATTTTCTTTAAGAAAATACATCACCCAAACAGTGGAGCCCAATTGGACATCCTGATGACTCCACAGAGGACCTCCAGTGATAGACGGTGGCAATGCACCACTGAAGAAAAACGCCCGCCAGAGCCAGACCCACAGTTCAGAAAACCCTGCCAAGCAGGAAGCAGCCCAGGAGAGAGACCATCTCCTAAGTTGTCTGTGTTTATTTGTTTCAGAGTGCACACACAGGTTGTGAACTTGGAAGGTCCATGAACCTGTCTTCAGACGCTGAGCTGAAGCAAACCACAAATATATTCAGAATTTATCACAACCTGTTATGATGAGGCTTAAAGAGAGTTAAATTCTTACCCTTATAGATTGAAAGAAGGGACTTTTTTGTTTTAAACAGTATTACTAAATAATTAAAGAAAAGTCTCTGGGCTTAAGGCCACATACAGAGTAAAGAAAGTTGAGCACTTATTCTGTTTTTGTATCAAGGACTCAAAGTTGGGGGGCGGGGGGAGGGCATCAGATCCTGAAAAATCCTCCTCTCAGCTAAATCTCAGTCTACAGCATTGAGTAAATCCAAGACCCCTCTCACCTCTACTAGTCTCTGTAAAGGTGAGGAGGTCTCTTCAAAATGCAGAGTGCTATGCACAGAAAATGTGCCACTATGGGACGCTGAACAGGTTCCAGTTTGCTTGAGTCATATACAAAGTAATTTTGTGCCATTTTTTTAATTTAGAAAATCTTTTCTCTGTGGCTAAATAAACTTGGTTGCACCCTACGTACAAATAAAAACTATACACCTCTATAAAAAATCACAGACAATGCTACTAACTCAGAAAATAGCAAATGAGAGAGGAAACATTTAAAAGAATAAATGCTTAAGTCAATTCTCTCAACACTTCTCTATAAATTACCTTAACTTTAGACATTGGTATAGTAGAGGTTTTTTTAAGTTTTGGTTTTGTTTCATAATTCACAATATCCTGAAAGAAAAAAAATACTTGTTTGTTTTCCTGAATGTCTATAAAGAATATTTGTTCTCTCCTCCTTGGAGCAGGCTCCCTTCGGCTCCACCAAGAGCTGTCCCTTTCTCCGCGCAGGTGAGGCTGATGGGTAGGCAGCATGAAGCAAAGCCCCATCTCTGCACAGAGACAGCACAGCTCCTTCGCCAGCCCGACACAGGAAGGGCTGTAATGCAACCAACTCCACAACTTTAAGGAAAAACCATGTGATGGAGTGGGAGCGCTCTGCCATTTCATGCAACTGCTCTGGAGAGATTCTTCCCTTTTGTTTTTAAAAGTTTATTATTTCATACTTTATGCAAATCATACTTTATATATTAGGCAATAATATTTGAGAAAAACTCAAGTGAATTAAAGGCTTCAATAGCCTTGCCAAAAGCACTGTGATTTTCCTATAAAAAAATTATTCCAATTTGTTGATCTTACATAGGATGAAACATACTGTAACAATCTTCATAATTTATGTCCTGTTGGGACACAATGATTTAAAGTAACATAATACAGAGCTGCATCACAGCTAATCTAAACCACCTGACCAGATAAACACCAGCTTCCCTTCTCTCTTCAGCAAGGGCATTTCTGTTTATTGTCATATCATTTCCTCATTCTAGGAACATGCAGAATGAACACAGCCAACCTGCATTTCAGTGGGAGGCTGAGCCGGCCTTTCCCATGTCAGGAGGTTTGTGAACACACAGGTACCAGTACAATGTCAAGGGCTTGTAAGACAGAAAGCAATCCAAGAATTCCACCCTCAAAATCGTTTACAGTGAAGCAAATATGGATCCATCTAGTACAATCTGGACCCGGTATAGCATTATGAGCCACAGTCTTTTAGGTTTTGTTTTGTTTTTGTCATACTGGGGATTGAATCCAGAGGTATTCTACCTCCGAGCTACACCCCTGGCCCTATTTATTTCTATTTTGAAACAGGGTCTTGCTAGGTTGGTGAGAGTCTCACTACTTGCAGAGGCTGTCCTCAAACCTGTGATCCTCCTGTCTCAGTCCCCCAAGTGCTGGGATTACAAGTGTGCACCATCACACTCGGCTTGGTTGTTTTTTTAAAATATCACTAAAAGGTAATTCTTTAAAACAAATTAGGAGGCTCACTATGAACCAAAAACTTATGTTTCAATCACGTCACTGGCTCACCGGGCCTCATAATTTGATTGATCAAACTGAGATGCCCAAATAACCAATGTCTTTTGGGGTAAGGCATCCTGGTGGAAGAAAAAGACAAAGAGTTCAATATGGCACTGTGCATGTTGCATAGGCAGGTTACAGATTGCTAGGTTTCTCCAAGTTATGAATCCCTTTACCCTCCACACATATGCAAAACCGTACTAGGCACAGGGAGCTTTTTAGGGGAATTTGAGCGAAGGGTTTAAAGTTTCAATCATGAAAGAAAAAGTGCAGGAACACATGTGCATTCAGCAGATAACAATTCACTGAAAATATTTTAAATCAAAACAAAACGCCTGTCTGACCAAATTTTTATAAACTTGGTTGGGGAAGAGGAAAACAAACAATTGTTTAAGGGTGGTTTCAAATACTGCTTTCTGCTGTTACTAAAAATTTTCAAAACTTTTCATGCTCCATTGGAAAAGGCTCTGCTTCACAAGCTGTTCTGTTCTGTCCTGCCAAAGAAATGGTCTGATACACTTTATTACAAGTTTATCAATTTGCTTACCCAGGCAAATATATATAATTTTCTTTGCCCAAAACAACCAGTGTAAAATAGGACTTTTCCACTGAATGCAATGAGATTACTAAAACACAAGTGGATGAGACAGAAGCAGCGCGTGCCGGCGTTTGCTCTCCAGCCCCAGCTCCACGGCAGTCTGCCCAACCCAGTTCTACCAGTTCCTCAGCACAAGACCTAGGCCACCTGACCAACACCGCTCCTCAGTCTCTCATGGATATCAGTACAGAAGTAGAGATGGCCAGTAGTGACACTTCTGCAAACTCATACATAAGCAGAAATTCAGTGATGACACGAGCCTAGCCCTGGGCTACAACGTGACCAAACCCTGACCTGCTTACAATCACGAACCGTCATTTTATTTATCTGTATACCAGAGGCTTTCCCAGAAATTCCATTTTTAGATTTATGCCCCATGAAAACTCTCATACCTGTAAGCAAGGAGACAAAAAGGATACCTGTTACATAATTCACAGTAACAACAAATGCTGTAAAGAATCTTAGTGTTCATCAACAGGGGGATGGATAGATTGTAGTTAACTTATTTAAATATCTGATTTGGAGACAAACAGGACATATTAAAAATATATCTACTCTATCAGAAGCAATGAATATAATGAATCCAAAACTGGGCTCCATGCCCAGACTTTAAGTAAGCTAGTCGACCAGCTGCATTGAGTTTTCCATCAAGGTAAGAGAAGATGGTACACACCAATCACACTGCACAGCACCCTCCCACACACAGTAATGTTCAGTTAAAAAGAAACTGGGTAGCCAGATGCGGTGGTGCACACTTGTTAGCCCAATACTTGCAAGGCTGAGACAGGAGGAGCACAGGTTCAAGGCCAGCCTCAGCAACTTTGTGAGACCCTCAGAAACTTAGTGAGACCCTGTCTCAAATGAAAAAATAAAAAGGACTGGGGTGTAGCTTGGAGCTAGCATGCCACTGGGTTTAATCCCTAGTACCAAACAGAAAAAAAAACTGGGCAATAATATTATTATCTAGTATGCACAAAAAAATGGAATATCTCTGATTACTTTCTGATATTTTCAGTATTAACTATAAATTGCTTTTTTACTTTCATCATTTACATGGAAAGAGTAGACTTTTTCATGAATACGATGCTACTCTTCAGGACAGAACTGATTCTTGCTGACTCAGCATCTTAGTGGCCCTCAGGGCTGAGTCTGACCACTGACTCTGATTGTTCAGGTCTCAGGACGAAGAAGAGACAGGAAGAATACAGCGACTATTTTAAAAACTATTCTATCCCAGGCCCACTGTGCACTTCTGTGAACAGGTTTCCAATTCCTCCTTTATACAGGAGAGGACTGCAGTGCTGAGAGGTTATCTAATGCACAGGTTATCCACTGCACAGAAAGTGAGACCAGGATTCAAATTCAATATGACAAACTCCAAAGCCTCTGTGTGTATATTTTAGGTACAAATTCCTACAGTCAAATTATTTTTCCATTTTTCTTTTATCTAAAAATAAATTATAGCAAAAATAAGTTTGCAGTGACTTTTTAAAATTTAATTACAGCTGGGCATGATGGTGCATGCCTGTAATCCCAGTGCTTAAGAGGCTAAGACAGGAGGATCACAGGTTCAAGGATAGCCTCAGCAAGTAGTAAAACTCTCATCAACCGAGTGAGACCCTGTTTCAAAATAAAAATAAAAAATAGGGTTAGGGTTGTAGCTCGGAGGTAGAATGCCTCAGGGTTTCCCAGTACCACAATTTTTTTTTTTTTTTTTTTTGCGGTAATGGGAATTGAACTCAGGGGCATTCTACCTCTAAGCTACACCCCCAGCCCTATTTTTTATTCTTTATTTGGAAACAGGGTCTCACTAAGTTGCAGAGGGCCTTACTAAGTATAGCTGAGGCTGGCCAGGAACCTGCAATCCCCCGTCTCAGCCTCTCAAGTACTGGGATTACAAGCAAGTGCCACCACATCTGATTTAAAAAATAATAATAATAATAATTACAAAAGTAAGTAAAGCATTATAGAAGGTTTAGAGAAAGAAGAAAAAAGGCTATTACATATTTTGTTTTTATTTTTCCCCTGTGCCTTTTTCCCACAGTTGTTATAACATTCATTCAATTGTGTATCCTGAACCAAACCACTTTATAACAAAACATCCTACTCATTTTCCATGCGGCTCCATAGTTTTCTTTACGAACTTTTAGAAGCTATACTATCTCAGAGTGGATAATTCTTTTAGAAACTATTTCATGTAAATGGTTCAATCAAGTACAAAAGACTATCTTTTAAAGCAAAGCCTTCTAAACATAAAAATTCTTTGAACTCTCCAACAATATATTGCAGAATTTCAGGGACAAAATTAAAAGAATAACTGCAAACTTGGGGATTTATGGGATGAATGAGAAGTCTTTCTAAATCCTTTTTTCAATTCCCAGGGAAAACATGAGCTATGATAATGTCCTCTTTAGCAGAGCACCTATTAAAGCAACCAATTATTTCAGGTATTAACAGTCTGATGTGAGCTGGGCGTGGTGGCACACATTTATAATCCCAGTACTTGGGAGGCTGAGACAGGAGAATCACAGGTTTGCAGCCAGCCTCAGCTACTTAGTAAGGCCCTCCGCAACTTAGTAATACCCTGTTCCAAAATAAAGAATAAAAAAATAGGGCTGGGGTGTAGCTTGGAGGTAGAATGCCCCTGGGTTCAATCCCCAGTATAACAACAACAACAACAACAAAAACCAGTCTACTGTGCTGAAACAAAGCAACTAAATCTCTTGGAACAAATAATCTACCTACCGAACTTGAGCCAATAGCGACACTGTCATCTCAGCGCAGGCAGCGCATGTTATAGAGAGATCTGTGGAGTAGACTTCTCAGGGGACTGGATCTTATGTGACTGTGGACATGCCACCCAACTGGCACACTCAGCCCTGCGTTCATCCACAACAGAAGGGCTGGGGAAGATGGAGGAGTCAGGATGCAAAAGAGCTTTATGTGTCTCTGTCTTTAGTGCTCAGAGAAGAGTAATGCTCTGAAATGACCCACATCTGAAGTTTTCAAAATTATTATACTGAAGAGTTTAAAAATGAGGCCAAAGCCTCCATTACCTTCTTGGTCTGCTAATCTTACCTCAAGCACCAAATATAAACTTGGGGGGCCATTCCTACATTAGAGGGCTGAGATGTATCCTTCCTTGAAAGTTTGGAAACTACGACCAGCTTATAATAAAAAATACACTGCACTGTGACCATGAGGCATGGACATGAGGTCAGAAATAAACTGTGGTGGTCCTGAAAGAAATGCACAATCCAGAGAGCTACGCCTCAGGGGACCAGCAGGGTTGGAGCTGGCAGGGACTACAGTAGTTACCTGGTCTAAATTCCTGAGGCTCAGAAATGCATGCCTGACCATTCTTAGAATTTAAATTCATTTTACTTACAAACATGGTGTTCCGCTTTAACTTTAAATCTCTCTGGGCCCATGCAGAATGTAATGGAAAAGTACCCAGCAGTCCTGTGATACAAGAAGTCCCACAGAATGAGAAAGAAAAGTGTGCTTGGGAGACAGGTTGTGCTCTCTCACCTTGGATAATTATTTCTCCCTCTTGGCCTAAGGTTTCCCATCAGGGGAAGAAGGGAGTGGGTGAGTGATGGGTGGGTTGGGGTCTCTCCCACTGTGTGGCCAACTTAAGTAGGAAAGTGCTATGGTAATAAAAAATGATTCTTCTTGCTGGGTGCCATGGTGCACACCTATAACCCCAGTGTTTCTGGAGGCCAAGACAGGAGGGTCACAGGTTCCATGTAGTGCACAGTAACTCAGCAAGACCCTGTTTCAAGATAAAAAGTAAAGCCGGGTATGGTGGTGCAGGCTTGTAATCCCAGTACTTGGGAGGCTGAGACTGGAGGATATAGGTTCGAGGCGAGCCTCAGCTATTTAGTGAGACTTTCCACAACTTAGTGAGACCCTGTTTCAAAATAAAGAATAAAAAATAGGGCTGGAGGTATAGCTCAGAGGTAGAATGACCCTGGGTTCAATCCCCAGCACCGCAAAAAAATAAATAAATAAATAAAAAGTAGGGCTTGGGGTATATCTCAGAGGTAGTGTGCCCCTGGGTTCAATCCTCAGTACCATAATAAATAAATAAAATAAAATAAATAAACAAGCCAGGTATAGTGGCACATGCCTATAATTCCAGTACTTGGGAGGCTGAGACAGGAGTATCACTGGAAGACCCTGTTTCTAAACAGAAAATAAATAGTGCTGGGGGTGTAGCTCGTCGGTAGAATGCCTCTGGGTTCAATCCCCAGTACCACAATAAATAAATAAATACATAAATAATTCTTCTGTAGCACACAGCCCAACAATCCTGTTATTTAAGAGGTAAGAGTTTATTTTTCAGGGTAGTCAGGAGAGAATCCAGAATTCTGAGAAGTGTTTTTACAAGCTCCAATAAAACTTTAAGGTAGCCAAGTGCTGACCTTATCTTTGAGTTTCATATACTGTGAGACAGACCCCAAGTCACAGATGTCTGTCTCAGTCTCTCCAGAAAGAGCATTTTTGAAGTGTCTTGTGCGTTTCATGTGCATCGTTTCACTGCAGGCAGAAGGCTGTGCCTTCCTTAGATGGATTTAAGGTATCAGACCTTCAGACAGTGTCTACACATATGCTGCTTAGCATTTAGAGGTCTCTTTTTTGTAAAGATTGGGTCACTCTGTACCATTCTTTCTCCTGACTGCTTCAGATTTCTCTGAAAACACCCTCCAAAGACTCAGCAGATATCCCACATACATTAACACATGGGCTGAACAGGGTATGAATACAAACTTCTCAAAATTTCTGAATCTCAAAATAAATCAACATATCAACAAAATATAAAATTAAGGAAATGGCTATATTAGCATAAACTTTTAATAAAGTTACAAATTATAAATGATTAAGATGGTAAAGTTTTAGGCGGGCATGGTGGTACACACCTATAATCCCAATATTTGGGAGGCTGAGACAGGAGGATCACAGATTAGCGGCCAGCCTTAGCAATGTAGCAAGACCCTGTTTCCAAATAAAAAAATAAGAAGGACTGAGGAGATAGCTCAGAGGTATGATGCCCCTGGGTTCAAAGAAAATGGTAAATTTTGTTGTATGTATTTTTTTTGAGCACACACACACACAAAAAAAAATCAATTGAGTGTAAAAAGTAAAGTCACAAATTCTGACTGGCAATAATGAATGATGACAGATGAAAGAAAATTAAGTGTGCTTATTGTATACCTAATGCTATAGTTTGGAGTTTCTTCTCAAAATGCAATACTATTCAGTCATGCCTGGTGGGGTCCACCTGTATTCCCAGCACTTGGGAGTCTGCCAGAAGCATCACAGGTTCAAGGCTATCCATTAGCAATTTAGTAAGACCCTGTTTCAAAATTAAAAATAAAATGGCTGGGGGTGTAGCTCACATGTAGAACACCTCTGGGTTTAATCCCCAGTACCACAAATAACAATATTGATGATTATGATTATTATGATTATTATGATGATGATATCCAGTATTTTCTTTAAGCAGTAAGTATGAATCCAGGCATTATGGTATGCACCTGTATTCCCAGCTACCCTCGAGGATGAGGCAAGAAGATCACTAGAGCCCAGGAGTTTGAGATCTGTCTAAGCAACATAGTGAGATCCAGTCTCAAAAACAAACAAGCTGGACATGGTGGCACATGTTTATATTCCCAGTACTTGGGAGGCTGAGACAGGAGGATCACAGGTTAATGGCCAGCCTCAGCAACTTAGTGAGGCCCTCTGCAACTTAGTGAGACCCTGTTTCAAAATGAAAAAGTAAAATAAAATAGGGCGGGTGGTATAGCTCAGAGGTAGACTGCCCCTGAGTTCAATCCCCAGTACCACAACAAACAAACAAACAAACAAAGCCAGGCGTGGTGCTGCATGCCTATAATCCCAGTACTCGGGAGGCTGAGACAGGAGGATCTGCGGGTTCAAGGCCATCCTCAACAACTTAGGGAGGCCCTCCACAGTTCAGAGATAGAATGCCTCTGGGTTCAATCCCCAAGACCACACACACATACCAAAAAAAAAAAAAAATGCCAGTAAGTATAGTAAATATAGTCAGGCATATTCCAAATATGATATTTTTAAAGTATAAAAACATAATAATCATTATAGTAATGGATTAAAGAAAAATCTTCTCATAAATCTGAAAAGAAGGATATAGTAATACAGCCAGTAACTACATTAACTACTTTATTCCATTTAAGTAAAGCCTTTGGATTTTAGATATGCAGCTAGGCCCTACTTTATTAAAAAAAATTTAAATTTAAAATATAGCTAAATAGTCTTTTTTGATGTGATGCCTTTCTTTTGACACATGTAATTTTATGAGTTATTAATAAATGTATTTGGTTATGTCAAAACAAATGGAAAATGGTTTAGGTTTTAATGGAATATTTTTAAACCTGGTAATAAATTTCTATAATAGCATTAAAAAATACATATATACATATGTACATATATATAAGTGTGTGTGTGTGTGTATGGGTGTGTGTTTTGCTGGGATTGAACCCAGGGACATTCTACCTCTGAACTATACCCTCAGCCTCTTTTATTTTTTATTTGGAAATAGGGCCTTGCTAAGTTGCTGAAGCTGGCTTGAACCTGTGATCCTCCTGTCTCAGCCTTCCACGTACTAGGATTCAGGTGTGTGCCACCACACCTAGCTGTACATTTTTTAAGTAATTAAAATTTCTAAATGCCTCAGACATCATTGGAGCATTTCTAACTTCATAGACTCCTACCTCCAGTCCTTCCCCTTCTCACCACCACCTTGACACCAGATTCTCAGCCTCTGTTCACACAAAACTAAGCCAGAGGTTAATTCCCACTCTAAGTGACACTCTAATCCAAACTCTAATCTTGTGTCCTCAAAGAACCCCATCCAACATACAAAACTACCAAGCAAACAGACTCGTCTCCAAAATAGGTAGGGTCACAAAAGGGTGAGATGACACTCATGTCAGACAGTGAAAATCAGCTGTAAAACTCAAAACTTCCACTGATACCCACATCATTTTATAGACAGAATATGGTCAGCTGGCAAAAAGGCTCCTTCAGCCTACCTCCGCTGCCACTTCTAGTGAGGTCATGCCTCTTCAGGCCACCACTGGCTCTGCTCCGGGCACTTTGCTCCCATGGCAACAGTGCGGGACCTGCAGATGCACACCATGATAAAGGTGAAAGGCAGAGGTTTCGTGGCATGAAGACCACAAGAACTGCAGCCTAAGAATCAAACTCTCAAACCCCCACACTCACAAAATTAAAACACTTCCTCATGTGAGAAACAGAACCACCACCAACAGTTTTTGGAAATAATGTTTGAATCTTGGCTCCCAACTGGATAATTTTGTTCTGCACCAAAAACAATTCCATTCAAATCCCCAAAGTCTTCAAGCAGCTTCATACTAATTTCAGGACATAGTTTTCTTCCAAACCCAATGAAATGAAAGGCAGAAACCAGCAAAAGAAAAAAAATTAAGTAACATACATAAGATGGCTTGCTGCTTTATGAAAAACAAATGAAGAATTACACTCACATCACACTGATAAACGGAGAGGCTGCCAGTGGTTCTCAGGGCAGATGTAACATTTTAACAAATGTGATTGTTTGTGAACGAAATAATTCTGATCAAAAACTTAATTGCAGCCAAAGTGAGCCCTGGGCTGTGTCACCATAATCCACTGTGACAGGAAGCAGTGAGTGGAGATTCCTACTGTGAATGGAGCACATGTGAAAGGTCAGCTTTGGCCTGGGACTTCAAAACCGCTAACGTGTAAAACAGTGTGCATTAGAGCCCGGAACAGCCAACCACTGGATTAGCGGATGTCCGCTGTGTGGGGCTGATGTGCTTTTGGCAGGTAATGGTTAATTGGTAAATAGGCAGTGTATTGTAACTTCCTTCTTTGCCTCTTCCCACCATTTATCAGCAGAATCCATTCTTAATTAGAGGTCTAGAATATTAGATTTATAACATGGTCTCAGTACAACCATAAATTATTTCTCAAATAAAACTAATTTTGATAATTTAGTGAAGGAAAAGTTGCATGTATTTAAGAAATAAATGTCTAGAGATAGAATGAAGAAACTTTCATGTAAAATGGCATGTATTTGTTCATCCAACAGCAACTGTAACTGCCAAACTTTGACAAATAAGGATTTCATTAGAAGAAACATATACTTTACTCTTATACAATAATTTGAAAAACCAATTATTATAGAATTCCATGTGGCTTAAGAAAAAATTCTAAATAAAAATGCAGTTAATATGACAGTTTTCATTTTTCAACACAGAATGCTATTTATGAAAGAACCAAGCTAAATATTGCCTTATATGTCAATGTATGCAAAAGTATTTTATACCTATTTAGTGCTAGAGTATGGTCCAATTGGCTTTAAATTATAGCCAATTCTCTTATATCTAAACTGTTTAAGGTTTATCTTCAGCAATTATTTTAGGATTTAACTCATTTCTTGAGTTGTGGAGAAATAATGCTGCTCTCTAAAAAAAAGCAGATCTCCAAGCATGGTGGCTCACCCTTGTAATCCCAATACTTGGAAGGCTGAGACAAGTTCGTGGTTTGTAGGTTCATGGCCAGCCTCACCAACTTAGTGAGGCCCTTCACAACTTGGTGAGACCCTGTTTCAAAATAAAGAACTATAAATCAATAATTGTAAATCAATAATTACATAATAATAAATTAATAATTATAAATAAAACATACAGTAGGGCTGGGGGTGTAGCTCAGAGGTAGAATGCTCTTGAGTTCAATCCCTAGAACCAATAAATACGTACATACAAGCAGGTATTCTAAAATCAATTTTATTTCTCAAAACCAGCCTTCTAAGGTTGTATCTTGGGTCATTGGCAAATGGAGTTCCTGGGCTCTTTTTAGGCTAAAACAAAGAGGTCTACATGGTAAGGGAGCCTCATTCCAGCAACTTTCTGATTTCTGTCCCCTTCAGAACATCAACTGATACCTTCAGAAACAAAACCATACAAAGTGTGTGTGTGTGTGTGTGTGTGTGTGTGTGTGTGTGTGCACGTACACGCATTAGTTACCAGGAATTGAGCCCAGGAGATTTCTACCTCTGAGCTCTACCCCCAGCCCTACCATATGTTTTATATTAAAACAGGATCTCACTAAGTTGGTGAGTCTGGCCTCGAACCTGTGATACTCCTGTCCCAACCTCCCAAGTCCTGGTATTATAGGCATGCGCCACCACTTTTAAGGGCAATGGACTACAGAGGAGAAAAAGAATTCTGGCCATCAAAATTAATCAACTTCTTAAGATTCTGCTTTTTGTACAGGACCTGAAAACTTCAATGTATTTGTAAATTCCAGAATCTTCCCAAGAGTCTGCTCCTGAAAGTATGTGATATCCACAGTTATTAATCTGCTGCTCTGTACCAAACAACTTCCCAGGCTCTAGGTCCTGGGCCACAGTGGCTGCCCCTCAGGGAGATTTCTGTGGAGTGGGGGAGTGCAGAAAGGTCAACCATGAAGAAGTAAAGAGGCAGAGGGAAAGCAGTCAAGAGATCGGTGGAGACTGCTGAACACCCTACCTCATGTCTTCACTCCTCGCTGCCCAGGCCTAGCTGCGAGGGCTAGCTACACTCAAAGATATGTACACCCAAGGAAATCAGCTTATCTTAGGAACACAAAAGGCACATATCATAATGTCCAAAATAAATTTTTTTCAAGGTTCCAAAATGATCATTAACAGTATTTTCTGTTAAGTGATTAATTCTCATTTTAGTCCCATTCCTAATCATTTCTTCCATCACAAGCTTTTCAGCATCATTTTTGGCTGCTGTTCCACTTCCTTGGTGACACTCAGGCTTATAATCTTCCCTCTAGAAAAATGATCAACAGAGCAGAAAGTACTTCTGTACTAATTCAAATCTGAAGTAGGCATGTACATTCAGGGTTACAGACACAGTGCTGAGAAGCTGCACTCAGCCCTAACCTGGTAGCCAACACTTAACATTACCACTGTCTCATTCAGGAGCAAGAGTATTGCCAAAGCAATTACAACTACTACGAAAAAGACTTTGCTTATTTCTTCACTGGCTTATATTTATTTACATGTTTTAAACTACAAAATGTCCAAAAGGTTAACTTTTTAATTCCACTTTGAACTTTGAATTAATTTTTGCAAAATAAAGAAATATGTTACTAGTTTCTTTTTATGGAACCATATGAAATAGAAGGACACCAAAGAAATTCATCATTCAATTCTTATTTGTAGGAGCAGATTCTCTGTTACTTGTGAATTATCTTGATTTACAGTGAACCATTATTGTATTCATACATGCTGGAAAGTTGGTGAACAACATGATATAATGACACCCCCCAAATAATTTTATAACTGCAGGTGTGCAAACCATAACATGTGGGAGATAACTCAAAGGATAAGGGGGAATAGAGCAGTTTGGAAGGGTCACACAAAGGAGAGAAAAGATGAGGGTTTTCTGAGATGTCTTTAAAACCACACCACTGCAGTATAGGAAGATACAGTGGAGCAGTCAGGCATGAGCTGCAGTCAACAGTTACACTTAAACAAGCAAAAGCAAAATGCTTCATCATTTACAACAACCCAATCATACTGCTCATTCTTTTGAGGTTAAATGCTACTGACATAAGCTACACCTGAATCCAATCAGTGCAGAGACGTTGAGAAGATTCACACGAAAGGACTAAATTTGTCACAAATGGGTTGGTTTCCGATCTTAATGTAGCCAAGTTGCTTTACTCTGACCTCCATTGAACAAATCAACTTAATGGGCACTAGGAGTGCTATAAAACTTAACAATGGAGTGATTTTTAACTTTTAAAATATAGTTATGAAGCAAAATGTTGGATAACTTCTACAATACTGGAAATCAAATTAAATCTAGATGTTTTTTAACAGTCTTGACAGATATAATCCTAGTTACCATGTAAATTTATGGTAAGCTGCTGTGATATTAGCCACAGGTGCTACTTTTAATATATGAGCCGCATCTGGCTGGGAATAGAATTTCTCAGAGGACTGAAAATGACCTCACTATCAGACAATGGAAGGGGGAAAAAAATGACCACTGTGGTATATGAAAAGCTGAAGATGTGGTCCACAACTAAATATTTCACATAAAATTCATTTTAACTCTGCAGTTATAGGTTAAGGGATATTATGCTTTCGATATTTAAGAGGCAAGGATATATTTCAACCAAATAGCCAAAAGATTAAGAATATAAGACAGTTATGAATACCCTAGCCACATATATAATACTAGTTTTCCAATCTTTGATCACTGTTGGAAAAAATGACGTGCTAAGACATGAAAATAAAATTCTTTCATGGTTCTCAAGCACATGACATGATTAGACACCACTGAGCATAACAAACCAAGATGTTACAATTATTCATCTCCAGGCAGATGCAACTCTCCAGCGCCACACCAACAGCATTGGCTGGGTTTTTAGAGTTCTTTGAAGTCATTATGACACCTAAGAAAACATTCTCACCAGGTAAACTGTTTTTGTTTTTTTTTTAAAGTCACTACAAGTAATTATCATTCTGAGTTTGAGAACCAGTAAAATCACCCAGAGACAAATAAAAAGAGAAAACACAAATTTTTTATCTACCCAATTCAAAAATATAAAAGTGCGGAAATGGCACTTTTATTGGCAAGTGTGGAAATGTAATAGAGGATTTACAAAGATTTAATTTCCTATGAAATAACTCTTCCTGAATTAAACAAGCCTTCTTTATCTGAAAAAAAATCTCAAAAAGAGAACCTTTCTATGAAAATATTCCTTTTGCCTTTGCACTAAGCTGCGAGAATGGTAGCTACAAAGCCCTATAACATAACATTTTCCTTCTGGGCTTCTCAAGTAACTTGAAGGGCTGGATTTTTTAGCTTCAATAGATCAATTCTATCTAGGTGATGATTTCAATTCAATTTTTAAACAGATGACTGAATCTATACATGATCTCAATGGGCATCAACATCTTGAGAACCTTTAGCAAGGACATAGCATGGCTCCCTGATATTTTTGTGTTCAAGGAACAGCATTAATATGGAACATTAAGAAAAGAGAGGCTCAGCCATGTGTGGTGGTGCACGCCTATAATCCAGTACTTGAGAATGAGACCAGAGGATTGCAGGTTTGAGACTAGCCTCAGCAACTTAGTGAGGCCCTCCACAACTTAGTGAGACCCTGTTTCAGAATAAGAAATAAAATAAGGCTGGGTTGTGGTTCAGAGGTAGAATGTCCCTGGGTTCAATTCCCAAGTATCACCAAAAAGAAGGAAGGGAAGGAGGGGGAAGGAAGGAAGGAAGGAAGGAAGGAAGGAAGGAAGGAAGGAAGGAAGGAAAGGGAAGGGAAGGGAAGGGGAAAGGAAAGGAGAAAGGAAAGGGAGGCTCAAGCCAGGCATGGTGGTACATTCCTGTAATCCCAGTACTTGAGAGGCTGAGACAGGGGAACCACAGGTTCAAAGCCAGCCCTAGCAACTTGGCAAGGTTCTCAGCAATTCAGTGAGACCTTGTTTCCAAATAAAAAATAAAATAGGGCTGGGGATGTAGCTCAGAGATATAATGGCCTTGGGTCCAATCCTCAGCACTGCACACACACAAAGAAAGAAAAGAAAAAGAAAAATGAGGCTTACAAAGTCTTTCAACTGTGAAAAGGGTTGCTGTTAAAAAAAAAAAAAAAAAAAAAAAAAAAAAAGCCGGGCGTGGTGGCGCACGCTTGTAATCTCAGCACTTGGGAGGCCGAGACCGGAGGATCTGGGTTCGCAGCCAGCCTCAGCTACCTAGTGAGGCACTCCCCAACTTAGTGAGACCCGGTTTCAAAATAAAGAATAAGAAATAGGGCTGGGGGTGTACCTCGGAGGTAGAATGCCCCTGAGTTCAATCCCCAGTACTGCAAAAAAAAAAAAAAAAAAAAAGTATTGGCCAGCTGGGCATGGTGGTGCAGGCCTGTAATCCCAGCACTTGGGAGGCTGAGTACTTGGGAGGATGGCATGTTCGCAGACAGCCTCAGCTACTTAGTGAGGCCCTCCACAACTTAGTGAGACTCAGTTTCAAAATAAAGAATAAAAATAGGGCTGGGGGTATAACTCAGAAGTAGAATGCCTGTGAGTTCAATCTCCAGAACCTTAAAAAAAAAAAAGAAAAGAAAAATAGAGCTGGAGATGTAACTCAGAGGTAGGATGCCCATGAGTTCAATCCCCAGTACTACACACACTCAGAATTACAACAGCCTTCTCTTCTATACATCTGTATGGTCAGTGGCTTAGAAAGGTAAGGTCTCTCAATGCATGACATTGTGTCTTCTCTATGCAGAGTTTATTTCTCCAAGTAAAGTTTTCAGCTGCTTTTTGCAGATCTTCTATATGAAAATGACTTTCCTCTCCAGACAGAAACTGACCTCCAACCGAAGATTTAGAACTGATAACCGATCATCTGAGTATTATAAACTAATGCTTTCCAGGCACAGCATAGGGAACCATGTAGCAATTTGCAGAGTAAGTTCCTATCAGTAGCTGGCTACCTTTTTCTTCAAAATACACAAAGAACACAAAGCCTTCTATATGTAGAAAAACACTCAATTTTGAATAACACAGTTGCTCATTCAAAGGTCTAAGACATTCCCAAGCAAAACTGAAATCCACATTCTGAATTATTCTACAATTATTCAAAAGATAGACTTGTGTTAGTATCCTACCTTAGGGTAGGATGGCTGGACTTGGAATTATGGTCCCACATCTGCTTCCTGTATAAGTCTTTGCAAGTTCCTTAACTTCCCTGACTTTTCCACCATTAGCAAAATGGTGATCCTAACACCTAGCCTACCAAGGCTGCTGGGATGTTATTTCATACATCACGTAACAGTGAGTTACTAACACCTGATAGACCTCAAACACCACCAGTCCATGAGATACTCTGTGACCCTCCAAACCATCATAAAGAAAACTGATCTAAAAGCCAGGCGGGGTGGCCCATGCCTGTTATTCCAACACTTGGGAGGCTGAGACAGGAGAGTCATGCGTTTGAGGACAGCCTCCACAGCAAAGCAAGACTCTCAGCAACCTGTCTCAAAACAAAACATAAAAAGGACTGGGGTTGTAGCTGGGAGGTAGAACACCTCTGGGAAGAGAAGAGAGAAAAGAACTAATCTAGTTGTATTTCACATAAATAATGCAACATTAAGAATTAAGAGTCAGCCGGGCGTGGTGGCACATGCTTGTAATCCCAGCATTCGGGAGGCTGAGACCAGAGGATCCGGGTTCGCGGCCAGCCTCAGCTACCTAGTGAGGCACTCTGCAACTTGGTGAGACTCGGTTTCAGAATAAAGAATAAAAAATAGGGCTGGGGGTGTAGCTCAGAGGTAGAATGCCCCTGAGTTCAATCCCCAGTCTCGCAAAAAAAAAAAAAAAGAATTAAGAGTCAGCCGGGCGTGATGGCACATGCTTGTAATCCCAGCATTTGGGAGGCTGAGACCAGAGGATCCGGGTTCGCGGCCAGCCTCAGCTATCTAGTGAGGCACCACGAAATTTAGTGAGACCCTGTTTCAAAATAAAGAATAAAAAATAGGGCTGGGGGTATAGCTCAGAGGTAAAATGTCCCTGAGTTCAATCCCCAGTACTGCAAAAAGAAAAAAGAAAAAAAAAAGAATTAAGAGTCACCTTGTCACTGGTCATGTTGTCACACACCTGTAGTCCCAGCTACTCAGGAAGCTGAGACAAGAGAATGGCTTGAACCCAGGAGTTTAAGACCAGCCTGGGCAACACAGAAACCCTGTCTCAAAACAAACAAACAATAACAACAATGAAAGAACCACTTATAGCCAGGCATGGTGGTACATGCCTGTAATCCCAGTACTTAAGAGGCTGAGACAGAAGGATAGCAGGTTCCAGGCCATCCTCAACAACTTAGTTGAGGAGGCCTGAGATCCTCAGGCAACATAAAAAGACTCTGTTTCAAAATAAAAAATAAAATGGGCTTGGGATGTAGCTCAGAGGTATAATGCCCTTAGGCTCAATCCCTAGCACCACACCACACACACACACACACACACACACACACACACACACACACACACACAATCATTTGGAAACAGAATGACCTTAAAGCAACATTTTTACATCCATAGTTCTATGTTTTGTTTTTGTTTCTTGCAGTGATGGAGATTACATCAAATTTTCTAAAAATAATTCCCACAAAATAGATCAGTATATTTTTAACTTTTCTATATAGAACACTACCAAGTTACAGTAAAAAAAATCAAAGAAAAATCAGCCAAGCATGCGGGACCAGTTGTTACAAAAAAATAAAGAATGTAAGATTAAAAGAACTGTCCAGAAACAGAAATGTTCCCAGTGCGATGGTTCATGGAATCTTGGAAGAAGCTGCCATCAGTCCTTGGGACATCAATATCCACAGTGGACTGTGGCTGTGGTTGTGGGTGGCTGAGGATATGGTGTCAAAATACTGAGTGAATAGCAGCTTAAGTCTTTCTTATTGGAGGTAAATGACTAGAGATGCCAGGAGTGGCCCATGTCCACTTCTGCTGCTTCAAAACTGCATGCAGAATGAAGGCACAGCCAATGCTGTTCTTCTGGGAAGTACCCCATGGCACCACAGACCACCCCCTCATCCCATCAGACACAGCCTCTCAGAAACCATCTGTGACCAGAAGTAAGAAGATGGAAGGAGAAAGCCCCTAGTGAGATTGGTTTTTAGGTAATGTGTATTCGTAGGAAACAAAAAGAAGAAAAACACTTTTTTCCTTGAGGCTAAAGACACTGACCCACAGTGAACCAAATCAAGGGACCTCATGTATTCAAATACACCTAGATAACCCTGGGCTGAGTACTGTGGGAGATTTACACAAGCACAACCCAAGCCTCTGGCTGGAGAGACTCAGGTGCAGTTACCTTGCCCTGTTGCACTTACTCTCATCCTAATTCTACCATTGGTTCACTGTCATCCTGGCAAATCACTTCACCCTTGGGTCTTAGTTACCTCTCCTTTCCAGTTCTGACAGTCACAAGTTCAATAGCAAAGCGCTAACATTCACAGGTTTAGTATCAAAACATGTTGGGCACGGTGGTGCACGGCTGTAATCTTGGTACTTGGGAGGCTAAGACAGGAGGATCACAACTTCATGGCCAGCCTCAGCAACTTAGTGAGGCTCTCCACAACTTAGTGAGACTCTGTTTCAAAAAATAAATAAATAAAAAGGACTGGGAGTATAGCTCATAGGTAGAACACCTCTAGGTTCAATCTCCAGTAACACACACACACACACACACACACACACCTGAAAATACCACAAATAAAGGACTGAATTCTAAAAGGAAAGAACAGACAACAGACTCATATCCAGAGCTATGAGGATCTGAGTCAGCATATGAGTGCCACTTCCTCTCCAAAAGAAGTGGCCTGTCCCCTCATCCCACCAAAAGCACCCTGACGGCCTCCATGCTGTCCGAGCCAAAGGTCATCCTTTGGTCCCCATCTCACTTGGCATCAGAGCAGAGCGGATTCTACTCCTTTTAGAATGGCACCTTCTTTGGAATTCTTATTTCTCTGAGTTCTGAGCCTTCTTCTCTTCTCACAGTATTAATTTCTTCCTGAGTGATATCACCTATTATCTTGGCTTTTTCTATACATATCTATAACTCTCCCATTATCTACGACTCAGACCTCATTTCTGAACTTCTAAGTCAGACATAAAACTACCTTCTTCTCTCTTTTTTGGTGGTACTGGAGATTAAACCCAGGGACATTCTATCTCTGAGCTACACCTCCAGTCCTTTTTTGTTTTGAAACAGGGTCTTGCTAGGTTGCTGAGTCTTACTATGTTGCTGAGGCTGTCCTTGAACCTGTAATCCTCCTGTCTCGGCTTCCCAAATACTAGGATAACAGGTGTGCGCCACCATGCCGGGCTAAGACTGCCTTTTTTTTTTTCTTTTTTGCGGTACTGGGGATTGAACTCAGGGGCATTCTACCTCCGAGCTATACCCCCAGCCCTATTTTTTATTCTTTATTTTGAAACCGAGTCTCACCAAGTTGG
>PVLC010024990.1:0-22500 GCA_004027655.1 Graphiurus murinus
GTGTTGCTAGGAGAGATTTGGGCAAGTGGATCTCTTATGGCTATCACTGTTGTCACAGAGGGACAGTTGGTGTATCTTGTACAGAAAGGCCGATCTGGAATTATTTCTTCTAGCATAAACTTTTTGAGTGTCTCCTGAAAGAACCAACCCATCCTGAAAGGAATGTTACCTGAAACCCCAACGTAATGACCAAAGCCCCTTTTTTCTCACTCTGCCTCTACACACACACACACACACACACACACACACACACACACACACGCACCTTGTGGACAGTTTTCAGCAGATAGGAGTGTCTTTCTTGGTTCTCTCTCCAGGATTGCAGGATCCAGGGGAAATAGGCTCACACATTTCACACCTGCCTCCCAAACTCACTCCCCCAGAAGACCTCTCCACCCCAGCCCTCCTCTCTGGCTAACTGAGAGGAACACCTGAGATCCAAATAATCAGAAAAACACAGTATGTATTTATTGGAGCCCAAAAGGAGCACTGTAGGTGATCGTATTCCCCAGGAATGAGATAAACTAAGACCATACTTGAAGGAAACCCTCCCAGAGCGTAACCCTTCTAAGTCCTACAGGCCCCACAGACCACTCCTGGCCTCCCTTTAAGACACGTGCCAGGTGCCCTGGTCTCAGACATGATTCTTCCCTTCAAGTTTGGGGTTCCCAAATGCAGAGCATTAAAGGGAACATTATTGCCCAGAGGTCTAAGGGTCTAAGTAGCTTCATTACTGAAATGTGCTTCCCAAGACAGATTTTTTTTTTTTTCTGTACTGGGACTTAAACTCAGGGGTGTGGTGGCACAAGCCTGTAATTCCGGTACTTGGGAGGCTGAGACAGTAGTATCACAGGTTCAAGTCCAGTTAGCAACTTAGGGAGATGCCATTTCAAAACAAAATAAAATAAAGGAAGAGGGAGCTGGGAGTGTAGCTCAGAGGTAGAATGCCCCTGATTCAATCCCCAGCACCAAAAGGCGGGGGGCAATGGGGGAAGATGACTTGATGCTGGGAAGGAATGGGAGAGGTGAACAGAAGGTAACTGGAAGGCAGGGACATCAGGAATAAACAGCTTTATTATTGCAGAGAAAATAGCTTCAGAATTGAATTTCAACACTTTATCTTCCAAAGAACAGTGTGTGAGACGGGACACCAGGTCAGCAGGTCAGAGGTGAGACCGCACAGTAGATGCACACAGGCAGGACGGAGGGGGACCTCAAAGCGTGACAGAGGCCCTTCTGCAGAACAGGATAGGAGGAGCCTCTGGCTGGGCAGGTCTTTGGTCAGTGCTGTTCCTTGGTACTTCTCATGGCCCAGGTCAGCAGCAGCCCCCAGTCTGCTGGCCACCGCCACAGCTGCTGCCACCACTGCTGCTGCCACAGCAGCCACTGCTGCCACCACTGCTACCACAGCAGCCACTGCTTCCACCGCTGCTGCCACCACAGCAACCACTGCTACTGCCACTGCTGCTGCCACAACAGCTGCTGCTACTGCCACCACTGCTGCAGCAGCCTGAGCTCTGGTGTCTGCGACGAAGGGACCTGCGGGGCCTGTGGTGGCTCAGGCAGCAGCCGCCACCTCCACCCCCAGAGCTGCAGCAGCCCCCAGAGCTGGAGCCACAGCAGCCCCCGGAGCTGGAACTGCAGCAGGAGGAGACCTGGGGGCACTTGGGGGGACACTTGGGGGCGGGGCACTTGGGAGGGCACTTGGGAGGGGGCTGGCACTTCTGCTGGCTCTGCTGGCAGGACATCTCGGCAGGATCTGAAGACAGCTGGAAGATAATACAGAAGTCTTAAGTTCAGCTAGCCCAAGGTAGCTTCCTTACATTGTAAAAGCCCAATGATGAATTCACAAGATTTATCTCTATGACGATCAGATCTTTAAAGCCCTATCTCCTAAGACCAATTGCAAAAGATGGAAGATAGATAGATAGATAGATAGATAGATAGATAGATAGATGATAGAGATGATAGATAGATGAATAGGTAGGTAGGTAGATAGATAGATAGATAGATAGATAGATAGATAGATAGATAGGATTTCAACCTAGAAACTTCACACTTGCAAATTAATTCCTTGCAACTTCAAAAAGACACGAACCCTCATGCCTGTCCCCTACCTTCCAGGTTTTCCTTCCAGAACCCTCCCTTCCAAACCTCTCCTTCTCCTTGTCTTTCTTCAACCATTGAAGAAAAGATTCTCTACTCACATGGTTCTCAACTTCCACCCAGGGCCTCCTTCCACCCAAACACCAGCACCAAGAGTCCATCCTGGCCCCCAAAATGCACTCTACCTGTTCAGGTACTGGAGTGATCACCCAGGACACAGGTGGACTGAGGTGCTATTAGAGGTGGCCGCCTTTTATACTGTACAGCTCTGACTTGGTAGCAGTAGCGTGTGGGATGCCAGTAGCATTTTTCATAAGGGGCTCCGGTGACTCCCTCCCCTCTTATCCCAAGGACCCAATTCCTCCCTCCAGAAGTATCTGAACTATTAACCCACAGGAGGATGCCCAGAGAATTGCAGGCCTCTAGGATGGCGAGGGAGCCTAGCACATGGTACCTGTCAATCTCACAGGCAGCTCTGCTATGCTCCCTATTTCCTGATGGGGAGGACCAGTCCAGTTCTAGGTCTCTGGGGTAAAGAGAACGTCTGTATTCTCTTTGGAATAGGAGATGGAGGAGGGAAGTTCTCAAGATGTAAATGAAATGGCCTTTATTAGAACAAGGATAGAAATCCAAAATACAATCCCAGGCCCCAGCCAATGATCTAATGTACCTTTCTGTCATTCTTACAAGATGGCACAACCCAAGAATGCTTGAAATCCGGACGGTGTTATTTCTGGCAAGTCTAATGCAGAAGGTGTGGGCGGTTAGCTTCTCTCCTCACCTGAACTTGACACACCAAAAGAGGTCACAAACAGCCCTGATTCAGCACTAACGATCTCTCTGAATGGGAGAAGAAGTCTATCAATGGCTTGTGTCCACCTGTGGCCCTGAAGAAGACACTTGTGGCCAGCCTGAGGCCAGGCGGTAGGGGCCAGTGTAACAGGGTGGAGCTGGAACACTGGACTTACCTGGAAACTGCCAGAAGTGAGGCATCAGCTCTGGCCATCTCTGGGGAGATCCTTTTTGTATAAATGACCTCAAGTAGAGAGTTCAGATGAGGGGGATGGAGACCGGGGGCTGGTGGAGGGGAGATGCACATAGGTTTTGAAAGCCCATGATGGAATGGAAGGCTTATTTTCCCTACAAAAAATATTCTGAGGGCAAGTCAGGTGTCCAAAAAAGTCATCAAAATCGACTTCTCTGGGAAAGGTGGCCCAAATATGGCACCTTTACGATGGAAACTCTAGTGGGACAATATCAGACACCTATCACCCCAAGTCCGTGCTGGGTCACACGGTCTGCAATGTGGAGCACTCTGGCTCAGCTATAACCCATACCCTGGAAAAAGACAGTCAGGTGTTCTCTGCACCTGTCTAATCTCAGGTGTGTTGCTTCATCATCGTTGGAAGATAGGGCTAGTAAGTGTTTTTCACTAATAGGGCTAGTAAGGCAAGGCAGATAAAGTTCTCAAAACAGTGTCTGGAAATATGAGTTCGAAATACTAGTTTGAAAAGAATCCGTTTTGATGTATCAGAACATCACATGGTAGCCCCATAAAATGGATAATTTTTTGCTGGGTGTGGTGGCACATGCTTGTAATCCCAGTACTTGGGAGGCTGAGACAGAAGGATCACAGGTTCAAAGTCAGCCTCAGCAACTTAATGAGGCTCTCAGTAATTTAGCAAGACTCTATTTCCAAATAAAAAATAAATAAGATAAAAAAGGGCTAGGGGTATAGCCTGGATGTAGAAGGCCCCTGGGTTCCATCCCCAGTAACACACACACACACACACACACACACACACACACACACACTACAATTTTTATGTATCTTTTAAAAATAAATTTATATTTGCAAAAGATACAGAATTTCAAAGATAAGTAAAAGGAATTTAATCACAGTGGATACCCTTATTTCTATGAGAAAATATATTCTAAATTTCTGATCTGCCTATTTTTAAATCAAAACTATTTGGGGGATAGAGCTTAGCCCCAGTATTTTTTAATAGTAAAATAATATTTACTTCGACTGGGGGATGCAATTATAAAGAAAGCACACATGTTAAAAAAAAAAAGCTTAAATCACAATCCCATCCCCCAAAGTACTACTATATTTTGTTATTTTCCTTCCTTTTTTTAAACCATGTACAGCTTTTTAGAGATGTGTATTTTGTTTTGAGTTTATATAGTCCTTATGATAGTACTCATGTAAGAGTATTTTATTAATACTTAACATTTTAGTGTAAACATTTCCCATGTTACCCATTTTAGGGGAGTATATTTTGGCTACAGAAGATTTCATGGAAGGTGTAGAATCTATAAATGTTTGGAAGTGTTAATTCTAGGGTCAGTCTTTTGCCAGCAATGTGCTTGAACAAGTCACGTGAGCTATCTGCCCCTACCATCCTCTTCTGTGAAATGGGGAAACCAATAGTGTTTATCTCATAGGATCATTTGCATATTAAGTGAGTTCATATTCATAAAACTCTTAGAGAGCCGGACATGATAGTCCATGCCTGTAATCCCAGTACTTGGGAGGCTGAAATAGAATGATCACAGTTTCAAGGACAGCCTCAGCCACTTAGGGAGACCTTCAGCAACTTAATGAGACCTTGTTTCAAAACAGAAAATTAAAAGGGCTGGGGGTGTACCTCAGAGGAAGAATGCCCCTGGGTTCCAACCCAGTCCTTCCTCTAAATCCTCTTAGAGTAGTGCCTAGCATACAGTTTGCATTCAATAAATATGAAAAAAAGAAACCTGATGCTGCATAACTTCTAAATTTTACCACACCAGAGATAGAAACATGGGCTTAGATAAAGACTACTAAGACTTTATCTAAAGGGGAGGCAGACAGGCTGCTTTGACTGCTAGATCTTCATCCATCAGAGGATCCATCTCTTCCCTTCTTGCTGAGAAATACAGGAAAGAAAGAATTTCTGAAAGAAGAAACTCAATAAAAGTTAAAGAAATCACCCATAACATATGGGTGATTTTATGATGGATTTCAGAAGGCAATGTCCTTTCAGTTACAATTATTCAGGGATATGGCCACCTACCTGACCATATGGGTCAAAGCCTCTAAGAGATCTAACTTAGTGTTTTGTGGGCTGTAGGTGCTCAATTTTCACTTCCTTTTTCAGTTGAATTTGCTATTCAGAAAGGAAGACAGATGTCTCCAACCAATCAGAACCCAGATTTTCATTAACATATTCTGGAAATTTCTTGGAATGATAGAATAGAAGATATGGGAAGGACTTTGGCCATTCAGAGCCAGCAGTCTCAACCCCAGTGAGGCCTGGGCCTTCACATTCTCCAAAAGCCCACTGGGGATTCTGATGTGCAGTCAGGGCTGAGATCACTGATGTCGACCACACCCCTTCTTTTACAGAAAAGGACACTAAGAAAGCTGAAAAGAGGCTTGTCCTGGGTCACATGGAGAGTCAGGGGCAGCCCTGGGAATCAAATCCTGCTGTGGGCCCTCTCTGTCATGGCACTCCCCAGTGATCATTTGTTTCTTCTTGTGATTTTTTTTCCCCTACCCAGCCCCCTATATCCCTGGGTTCAACCAGTCACAGATTGAAAATACTTGAGGAAAACATTGCATCTGTCGTGAATGTGTACAGACAATATTCCTTAACAAATACAGTATAACAACCATATACATAGCATTTACACTCACATTGTATTGGGTATGAGATGTAATCTAGAGATGATTTCAAACACACAGGAGAAGGTACAAAAGGTAAATGCAAACACTATACCATTGTACAGGAGGGAGTGGAGCCTCCCAAGATTTGGGTGTCCACAGGAAGTCCTGAAATCAATCCCTGAGGATACTGAGGGACAAATGTAATTTGCTTATTAAAGACAGCTATTGAAGCCCTAGTGAAAATAGTAATAAATGTGGTGAATCATGGCCTGAATTACACATCTAGAAAAGTTGGGAGTAATCGTCACCTCTGCTACCGTCAAGAACCAGGAACCAGGTACCTGCGTCTGAAAGGCAGGGCCAGGCATCACCCGGGAGGGGCCAGCTAGCAGGCCCCCAAGGACCTCCCTGGGTTGGCACCACCTCGATGACTCTTCCATGGCCTGTAAGTTCCACCTTGTTCATGCCTGGGAGCTTATCAATCCTGGGGACACTGATTCACTGTGCCTAAATCACAAGAGATTGATGACATCAATTTACAAAGGGAACTGTGAGTCTTGCATGTCAGCCTCACAAGTACATCTCTTCCTGTGGGAAAATGCTCCAAAGACATCAAGTCTTGTGTGTGTGTGTGTGTGTGTGTGTGTGTGTGTGTGTGTGTGTGTGTGTTTTACTGGGGATTGAATCCAAGGACATTCTATCTCTTAGCTAAACCCCCAGCCCTTTTTATTTTTCATTTGGAAACAGAGTCTCTCTAAGTTGTTGAGAGACTCGCTAAGTTGCTGAGGCTGGCTTTAAGACTGCAATTCTCCTGTCTCTGCCTCCCAAGTACTGGGATCAGTTCTTTATCTGGACCTGCTGGGTGAGCGTGGAGTTGCTGAATGACCTCAGGTTTTGATGGTGAACAAACTAGACAGAGCATCTGAACACCTCCAGCCCTGGACGGATGTGAGTGACCCTGAAATCATTGTCCCCAGCCTGCCCTTTCTCTGTGAGCCTTTGTGCTGATCCCAGCCTGGGAACCTCCTCTGCATGGGCTTCTACACAGTTTGGTTCTTATCGCCACACCCAGATCCACTTTCTTTATGCTGACCCTTGCCTGGGAACTGCTCCTGTGGGGGGTTTTGCATGCTGCCGCTCGGCCACTGCCCACAGACCCCAGAGTGTAATATTGCAAAGGGGACCTTTTTATTTATCTGATTTTCACTACACACACAAAAAATGACATCCTAATCCTCAAAATCTATGAGTATATTACCTTGCACAGCAAAAGAGATTTGTAGATGTAAGTAATCTGCAAACATGGGAACAGGGAGATTCTCCTGGGTTATGCAGGAGGGTCAGTATAGTTACAGGGTCCTTACAAAAGGGAGGTAAGAGGGTCAGAGTCAGAATGAGGAGACATGACAACAGAATCAGAGGTCGGGGTGAAGCATGTTGAAGATACAGTAAGGGGCTGTAGGCCAAGGAATGTGAGTAGCCTCTGGAAGCTGGAAAAGCAAAAAAACAGATCTTCCTCTGAGCGTCCAGAGGGCACAGAGACCTGCCAACACCTTCTGGCCTAGTGAAATCCATGCCAGTTCTGACCTATAGAAGTGCAAGTTAATAACTCTGTGTTATTTGGACCTACTAAATGTGTGGTTATTTGTTTCTGTAGCAAGAAGAAACTCATATGTACTCTTTGTTCCAAAAATAGCTTTAAGTTTCAGAATGTTGCTTAATTACTTAAAATGAGATCAACTTTATTAAAAGTTTGTTCCGTTAGTGCTTAGGATGAAAGGCTCACATCTTTGGATGGATAAGAGGACTCTGATGTCTCTGGAGTTGATACAATATCCTTTGGCCAAGGGAAAGCTCAGTGACTAGATGACAGAGAAAACTCACAGATAAACAAGGTTTATGAATTTTATTATCCACAAAATGACGATAATAACAGTACCCAGCTAGCTCATAACAGGGCCCACTGAGTGAGGATTCCATGAGTTTGTGTCTGTAGAACCCCAAGCCCTGCACCTGGCCTGCCAGAAGTGCTCAGTAACTATTGGCCCTTCTTTTCTTACCATTGTTACTATTGTCTTCATCGCCATCAGTGAAAACCCAGGACTGTTTCTAGAACATTCCCAGGGTCCTCTCTGGCTTTACAGCTCCCAGCTTTCTGTTTCTTAGACCAGGACTTGATACAGTCCTCAGAGTAAGATAGTCAACTCGTACCATCTGGGGGCTGGGAAAAAATGTCAAGACATGCATTTCTCTTCTTGGGAAGACAAGGGCTTCTTATCCTTTCACTTGTGGGCAGCCTTTCCCCATTCATAGGTGTTTTTCTTTTCTTTTCTTTCCTTTTTTTTTTTTCAGTCCTGGAGATTGAACTCAGGGGCATTCTACCTCCGAGCTATACCCCCAGCCCTATTTTTTAGTCTTTATTTTGAAACAGAGTCTCACTAAGTTACGGAGTGCCTCACTAGGTAGCTGAGGCTGGCCTCGAACCCGGATCCTCCAGTCTCAGCCTCCCAAATGCTGGGATTACAAGCGTGCGCCATCACGCCCGGCTCATAGGTGTTTTTCATTCACCATTTTATTTGAATCTTTACAACAACCCTGATGTATAGAAGGGATGGTTATTACTCTTGTTATTCGAAGAGAAAAAAAATCAATGTTCAGAGAGGCCAGGCAATAGGTCTAAGGTCACACAGAGAATAGGAGCGTTGCCAGGGTTCAACCTCAGCTCTTTGGACCATGTACTCCTTCAAACGCTCACTCCTGGATCTCAATGACCTTCAGCCCCACGTTTCTGTGTGTGCCCGTCAGAGAAGTGGTGCACAGACCAATAACCCCCAGCAGGTTAAAATATGCACATGGCGGACTGTAACTTCCATCCTCTTCTAGAGAGTTACTGCAGTCTGGTCGCAGACGGAGCTCCCCTCTTGCCTCTCAGGGTGGAAGGACTCTAGTGGTTCTGGAGTCAAGCTACAGAGCTCTCTTCTGGTCTTCCTGGGCACCCCACCTCCAAGACTTGAGTGCCAGAGCCGAGGGTGAAGGCAGGGTGGTCAGGGCGCCTCAGCTGCTGGGGGCCCCAGGTGTGCCAGCACTTCCTGGGAAAGCCCCGCCCTCAGGGCCTGCCTGCAGCCCGAGGGTGCTGGGATGCTGGCCAGCTGCTAGTTATCTCCTCCCTGGGAAGCAATTCCATAGCTGGAGCCTCCAGAGTGAGTAACTGGAGAAAGGAGGATTCCTCCTCTTGGAGAGCAAGTAAATATCCGGGGCGCGGGACTCAGGAGGACTAAAAATAGCCACGAAGGCTCCTGGAAGCACCTGCACCCAGCCTCCTTGTTTTCCCAGCTGGAGCGGGAGGAGACTGCACGGGTGACCTGCGGCCAGCTGCGGGGAGCCAGACGTCCCGTCACAGGGACCGACGCCAGGGCACCTCCATCCAGCGTGGGGGTGACGTGTGACTCCCTCTGGGGAGCTGAGCTGTCCCTCACAGCTATCTAAGGTGCCCCTGTTTGCCGTTGTCAAGGGAGCATCTTCAGCAGGGTTTTGTTTTTAGTTTTCCCAGGTTACCTTGAGGACCTAGAAGGAGCCAGGCCCGGATTAGGCAGGGAGGAGGAGACCAGGAGAAGCCACCACCAATGCCCACTAAGGTTCAGTGGTCATCCAGTGGAGGAGACAGGGGTCCCCAGTGAGCTGCAATGGGAACAGACTCTGATGGGTATGGACCAAAGCCAAAGTAACTGTCGACAGAGAAGTGTGCAGCATGTTACAATGGGTAAACAAAGTCAGGAGCAGTGGCACACACCTGTAATCCCAGGACTTGGGAGGCTGAGTTAGGAGAAGTGCAGGTTGGAGGACAGCCTCCGAAACTTAGTGAGACCCTCAGCAACCTAGCAAGACCCTGTTTCAAAATTAAAAATAAAATAGAGCTCAGAAGTAGAATGCCCCTGGGTTCAATCCCCAGCCCCCCCCCCCCCCCCGCAAATAACATAAACAATATGATGGTCCCATTTGTGCAAATACATAATATGCAAGTAATCAGAAGAAAAGTTTGGATGGATATATACTAAGACGTTAACAGCAATTACTTCTGGGTATGGGGGTCACAGCATTTGTTTTTTCTTTTGTTCACCTATATTTTCTAACTTGCTGCAATGAATATGTGTCACTTGGATGATAAAATGTTTAAATTAGCACAGAGATACTAGATTGAAAGGATAAGAGAAGGAGTCACAAAAGTGGCATTTGTTTTGCCAGGCATGGTGGCCCATGCCTGTAGGACTTGGGAGGCTGAGACAGGAGGATCACAGGTTCAAGGCCAGCCTCAGCAACTTAGTGAGACTCTCAGCAACCTAGTGAGACCCTGTTTCAAAACAAAAAAATATAGGGCTAGGGGAATGGCTGGGAGATAGAATGCCCCTGGGTTCAATCCCCATTACAGAAAGGAGGAAGGAAGGGAAAGAGGAAGAGAGGGAGGGAGGGAAGGAGGGAGAGAGGAAGGAAGGAAGGAAGAAAGGAAGGAAGGAAGGAAGGAAGGAAGGAAGGAAGGAAGGAAGGAAGGAAGGAAGGAAGGAAGGAAGGAAGGAAGGAAGGGTTGAATTTGATTTTACAAACCTGAGTCCAAAGTTTGGACCCAGCAACATGGTAAGTATGGTAAATGGCAAAGAAACAGGGAAGAAAGAAGAGAGAGAGAAGGAAGGGAAAAGAGGAAGGAGGAGGGAAGAAAAGAAAAGAAATTGAGAAATGAGCAACAAATATAGTTCTCTCTTCCCCGCTACAGGTCATTTGACTTCAGGTAGTGATTCTGTTGATAACTTTATTTATTAGTTGTGTACTGGGGATTGAACCCAGGGGCATTCTACCTCCAAACTACAACCCCCAGCCCTAATTTTTTTTTTTTGAAACAGGGTCTCCCTGGGTTGATGAGCGTCTCACTATTCTCTGAGGCTGTCCTCGAACCGGCAGATCCCAGCGAGGCGAACATGCGGTTCTAGTTGGAGCCACTCTTTCCTCCCCACTCCTCTCCAGTCGGGCCCCGCCCGCCACGCCCGCTGGGTCCTGCCCAGCCGTGTGCTGCCTCTGAGCATGCGCACTCAGGCTCCTGTCGCTGGCGGAAGGGAGTATGACTAAGTCACACCACGGGCGCCTGAGCAATCTCACAGGTGCCTGGAGCTCCAGGTTAATGATGCAATGTCCAGGAATTTCCTGCTGCCTTCACGCCAGCCATTTCCACCAAAACCCAAAAGAGCGAGCTGAGAACTGGGCTGGCTCAGCCCTAGGGCTCCAGGTTGCTTGTCCTAGGAGCTCAGACTTGGATACCCTCTCCCCAATCCCCTCTACTCAGCCTCTGACCCCCACTTCGGCCTCAGTATCCACAGTTCCTCGCAATCCTCCCGGTGAAGATCGCTCTCCCTCCTCCGACCCCGAGTCCCTGACTCCTCCACTCTGATGATACTAACCGTGCTCTGCTCCACTGTTTGCAGCAATGGATTCTTACAGAACCCAGCACTCCTGCTTCTGCAAGCCTCAATTCACTCTGCAAATGCCCCAAGACCCAAGGCTGGGAGTCACCCTAGCTTCTCCCTATTCCTCACCCCCACATCTAATAGTGCACCCAGATTTCCTCCTCCCTCTTTTCCTCAGACCCTTCCCATCTGCCTTTCCAAAAGGGGTCCGAGCCTGTTTAAACCCTTCAATGTTAGCAGGGCATGGTGGTGCACGCTTGTAATCCCAATCAGTACTTGGGAGGCTGAGACAGGAGGATCACAGGCTCAAGGACAGCCTCAGCAATTAATGAGACTCTCATCAACCTAGCAAGACCAATCCTGTCTTTCAAAATAAAAACAAAATAGGGCTGGGGATGTAGCTGGAAGGTAGAATGCCCCAATGCCACAATAAGTAAGTAAGTAAGTAAGTAAGTAAGTAAGTAAGTAAGTAAATCCCTTCAGTGTCTCCTCTATAGCCCAAAAGAAAATTTCCTTCAGATGGTGCTGAGATGCTTTTAACTTTTGGTACAGGGAATTGAACCTAGGGACATTCTACCTCTGAGCTACACCCCCAGCCCTATTTTATTTTTTATTTTGAAACAGAGTCTCACTAAGTTGTGGAGGGCCTCACTAAGTAGCTGAGGTTGGTCATGAACCTGTGATCCTCCTGTCTCAGCCTCCCAAGTACATGGGATTACAAGTGTGCACCATCACGCCCGTCTCCCTCAGCCCTTTTTTATTTTGAAACAGGGTCTTGCTAGGTTGCTGAGAGTCTCACTAAGTTGCTGAGGCTAGCCTTGAACCTGCGAGCCTCCTGTCTCAGCCCCCCAAGTATTGGGATTACAGGTGTGCACCACCACACCTGGCTCCAAGGTCCTTCATAATGTAGCATCTTTGACCTCCCCAGGCTTGTATTCCCAGCACCATAGGGACACTGCAGCCACCTCAAATTGTTGCCATCCTTGACTGCTCCCAGACACTCTCTCTTCCTCCTCTACTCCCGGGTGCTTCCCAGTGTCCTGACGCTGCCCAGAAACCCCCAGCACCAGCTGTGTGTGGAGTTCCTCTGTGGCAGGCTGCTGCCCTGCTCTGTGGCCGCCATCGGCAGCCCCCTCCCCCCACTGTCTTCTGAGCCTCCCCACTTGGGGATGGGTGCTGTCCTTGAGCCCGGGTGACATCACAGAGCATCTAAGCAGAGAGTCCCTGGGGACAGATGCCTGGGGCTGCACCTCACCTGTGTCCCCAAGGCCAAGCCTGGCGCTCATGGCATTTAGCAAATATTTGTTGGGTGAAGATGGAAGGGAGGAAAGAATGAGGGCTCACGTCATTGTCCTGGAGGGAGGAGGAGGAGAGCTCACTGTCCTTGTCATGGAGGGAGGAGGTCCCTGGGGCCAGCGTGTCACCGCCGGGCAGGTTCTGACCTTGACTCAGCCTGATTCAGATGGAAACTGTGACTGGTGTCACTTCTCCTGTTGCCATGGGATTCTGGGCAAACACTGGAGGTTTGGACCCTTTCTTGGGTAAATGGAGGCACACCGGGTCCGCTTGAGCTATTCTTAGACTCCATAGGTCACCCGGAGATCTGTCAAAAATCTGGCCCATCCCTCCCCATCCAGAGGATGGAAGCGGCTCTGGAGCTCAGGATGGGCACCTGGAACTCAAGCCACAGGGTCATGTCCTTTCCTTGGCCACTGTCTTAACTGCCTGTGTCACTGGCTAGGCTGCACGGAGGGGGCCTCAGGAGTGGATCATGAGGACCCAGCCTCACAGCACCTGTCAGCATCCACAAAACTGCCACTGCCCCGGGGTGTGCTGTGCAGTCGGCAGACTCTGAGAAGGTCTCAGGAAAAGTGACTCCTAATGTCCACTGCTGACCCCCCCACTCCAGGCAGGAAACGGGCCTCTAATTTGGTAGTTTTGGTTACTGCCCTCCTGCGGTAGTAACTCTGTGGAAGCCCCTTGGGTGAGGCCAGGCTTCTGAACCTCTGTCCACTCCTGGAAGATACTGGAAAGTTTCCCAGCTCGTAGCTTCTCTGATATAGAGAAAGCTTAGGCCCTGAACCAAACTTCATGTTCCAGAGACAGATGACCTCTTTGGGGTTCTGGTTTGCTCGTAAATTCCTAGGACCCTGGAGATGCTTAGAGAGTAGATGCTCATTAAATATTTGTGGGAAGAAGGAAAAGAATGGGAAGGGAGAGAGAGAGAACAAGAGAGCTGAGCCATGTATCACTATCTGAACCACACACAAATGCTCATTTACCTGAGCAGAAAGCCTCTGAGGTCAGAAGACAGCCCAGTCCACGAGCACTCTTTGTGGCACATAATAGGTGCCCTAAAACACTTTTCCCTTGCTGTTTCTTTTCCTGGGACTTCCCACACACGTCTCTCTCACCAGCCAAACCCAGCACTGTGGAAGGACCTTGTCTCAGAAGCATGCTGGGCCTCGGCCAGGAGATGGAGGGCTGGATGGCTCCCGTCAAAAGGGTAAGACCTGAGAACCAGTGGCGGGCCATTCCTGTCTCTAACATGGCAGAAGAATCAAGTGAGTAAATACAGTGAAACAAAATGAGATACCGTGCAGGCCCAGCTCTGCTATATCAAACCCCGAAACCTTGGACACCGGCCCCTTGTTTCTCGGGACCTGAATTCTTTTCAGCTATAAAATAGAGGTTAATAACATGCTACCTAATCAAATGAGATCACATATAGCAAAGTACTTGGTGAGCCACAACGTGCTATAAAAATGGAAGCTTAATAATAACAATGACATGAAGATAACCAAATAATGGTGATGATGATGATGATCAAGGCCAGCCTATGAATGGCTGTCCCTCACGTAACCCCAAAGCTTTCCATGCACAGTAATGGTGGAGGCTGGGGGAGGGCAGAGCTTGCACAGGAAAGACCCCAGGTGAGGGCTGAGCCTCAGCGGCAGGTCTGGCCATTGTGGGTGCCCACCGGGAAGGCGAGGCTAAAGGCAGACACTGTGCTGGCCCAGGGAGCACAAATAAGAAAGCAAGAGGAAATTTGAGGGCTAATCTTTGTGACCCAGCCCTGACCCCTGTGGGCCTCCTCTGACAACTGGGGAATGAGCACCCCAGTCTCCCCAGCTGGTTCTGCAGGCCTCGAAACCAGAATGTCAGGTGGGGCGGGGCCTGGGCAGTCACTGTGCCTCCCTGCAGCAGGATGAGGAGGAAGCTGGAGGAGATGACCTGGTGGAACTGTCCCCCAGGCCCCGCCTGTGGTCCATGGGACCAGAGCCAACACCCAACACCATCCACCATCACGATCTCCTGGTGGTCCACTCAGGGACACGCCGGCTCAGAGCCGCTTCACTCTGACCTTGCACCAAGAGCATCACATCCAAAAGCCACGGGAGCCACTATTGTCAGTCAGTTACAGTCAGTCATTCACTCCCCCAAAACTTAAGAAGTACCAATAACATGATGGGCATTGAGCCAGACCCTAAAAATAGAAAGCACAACCTGTCATTTTGGGGGAGTTACTGGCGATTGAACTCAGGGGCATTCTATTTCTGAGCTACACCCTCAGCCCTAATTTATTTTTTAATTTGAAACAGGGTCTCACTGAATTGCTGAGGGATCTCACTAAGTTGCTGAAGCTGCTCTGGAACCTGCAATCCTCTAGTCTCAGCCTCCCAAGTACTGGAATTACAGGCATGCGCCACCACACTCAGATCAGCCTCTGTCTTTAAAATGCGACCCCTCTGAGTGATGGACAGACACATGAGCACACACTTATGACACATGTGACAGACACTGACGACCCTCCCCAGACATGTCATGGCAGCAGGTGAGGGGGGTTGATAGAAAAGCCACTCTCTCTTCTCCCTCCAGAGTCACATGCCGCTCTGCAGTACCTGACATGGGGCCAATGACACACACACACACACACACACACACACACACACACACACACACACATACACCACCTTTGCTGCCCCTCCAACCTTCTCAGTTAGGGGCCAGGAAGACTCCCAGCTCTGCCATCAATAATCCAGGTAACCATGGGAAAGTTACCTAGCTTCTTGAGGACTTAGTTTCCTCATCTATAAAATGGAAGCAATCATGGCTCTTCATCCATTCACCCATCAAATCCAAAACACTTTATTTGCTGATTTATTTTGGTACTGAGATTGAACCCAGGGGCATTCAACCTCCAAGCTACACCCTAGCCCCATTTTTAAAAAAAAACTTTTTTGCTTTGAAACGTGGTCTCACTAGATTGCTGAGAGTCTCACTAAGTTGTTGAGGCTGGCCTTGAACCTGCAATTCTATCTCGGCCTCCCAAGTACTGGGATTACAGGTGTATACCACCACACCCAACTCAAAATAGCTTTGGGAACGTGGCAGAGCATACAGACATGGCCCCTGCTCTCTTGATTTAAGGTTCAGTAAGAAAGACAAACATTGAGGGAGAGCATAGCATTAGTGCTAAGGTACAATAGGGGAATCTGGGTTCCTACAGAACTGCAGAGAGAGAATCCCACCAGCCCCGACCGCTGGCCCGGAGTTGCTGTGGCCGTTCAACTTACACTTAGTACAGAGGTGCTCCTTAGGCTACAAAGGGCCCTGTAAGTACCTGCTCTCCTCTCCTGTGTATTTTCACCTCTTCTGCTTAAAGCCAGGGAAGCCAGAATATGAGAAAGATAAAAAGGAAAGCAGGCATCAATTGAGATGCTATTATGTGGCAGATAATTCCTCACAACCTCTCTCAAGGTAGGTATTATTTTATTTGTCTGAGGGCTCCTGTAGAAGCTCACTACCAGGCCCCAGGTGCTGCTCCGGGGTCAGACGCAAAGGTCACCCAAGTCCCTCTTCACTGCTCCATAGTAAACAGGGTAATGATTTCCCGTTCATGGGGTTTCTGCCTCCAGCCCTGCGCTTTGGTGGCTTCTGGGGAGCAAGAAGGGCACAGATAGACTCCCAGCTAAGATGCTGGGAGAGGGGAGAGGTCTGCTTAGGGAGAGTGGAGAGTGAGGCAGGGCATGGCCATGTGGCAGAGAACCCAGTCCCCTTGTCCATTCCAAAGTCCTTGCTTGACTGGGACTGGTCAAACTGAGAGCTGCACCCAATCTAGTTATGGTGTACCATGTGCAGAGAGGGAAACTGGGGGTCAGAGTAGAGACATGGGTGGCTGGGGCGACACACTGGTGAGTGCCAGACTTGCTTCTTCACTAGACTGTGAAGGGGTTCTGTGACACCAACTTTCCGGTTTCGGTGGCCTCATGACCCCTTCTTCTCACACTCCGCCAGGACCTTCAGGCTCACTCCCTCCCTGGTTCATTTGGAACGTGCTCTCTGTAAACCACCTGAAGCCTTGACCCCTTCTTGGAGAAGTACGAGAGTTTGATTAAGTGCTGACTCTCAAGATACAAAAAGGCAGCTCTGATCCTGGGGTTTCAGGCTTAATTCCAAAGAGGAGTCCTGGGAATTGATATGTGTTGACCACAGAGGCAGATTTCTCCCCAGATGGGAAAACTGAGGCCCAGGACCAGAATGGAGAAGTAGCTCATCTTAGATCACACAGCTAGAAATCATGTTTTCTGAATTTCAACCCTTTCTAGAAAGCCAAAGATGCTCAGAGCCTCAAAGGAGCTGGAAAGGATCGGTTCCCAGCTGAAGAGTCCTCGTGGGACAGCAGTGTTGTCCCCTTACAACAAAGGGCACCTAAAAATGAAAGATGCAAACTTACTTTCCCAGGATCCGGGGAGTCAAGGAATTGTGGTCTCCACCCAGGGCTATCCAGGAAAGCCCACCTCGCCTGTCAGCCTGGTACAAAGACACAGCCCAACAGATATCCCCCAGACTCCCGCTCCTGCCGGGGAAAGCCTGCATCCTTCTGTTGAGATGCCCCTGGCTGCGCAGTAGGAAAACCCATTCTTTGAAGTCAGACTATAGAACCTCGGGGGAGTTCTTCACCTGTCTGAGCCTCGGTTTCTGTATCTACAATGATGAAGGAAACATTGCCTAACTCACCCTTCCCCCTCCTCAACCTCTTCCTTTTTATCATGACAATTCAGAGTATTCCATGAAGCTTGTTAAAATAGTCAAGGAGTTAGGTGTGATGGTGCACACCTGTAATCCCAACACTTGGGAGGCTGAGACAGGAGGATCACAGGCAACATAGTGAGACTCTCATCAACCCAGCAAGACACCTTCAAAACAGAAAAATAAAAGAAGGGCTGGAGTGTCGCTCAGAGGGAGAATGTCCCTGGGTTTAGTCCACAGTATTCCCCCCTCCAAATAAAAATAAAGCAAAGTCAAGTGAGGGATAAACAAGAAATATTGAAGGTGGACTCTAAAGAGAAACCTCGGACTGACTCCATTAGAATAGAGTTCCTGCTTCCTTAAGATGAGACTCAGCCCGGCCCGCCAGTCCTTGCTAGAATGAGGAGTCAGGTACTTGGGTTCTGGTCTTGGATCTGAGACTGCACTCGTGGGTCTTAGTTTCTTACCTGTGAAGTGAGAAGAGAGGCTAATAACTCAGCAACTATGGGTTAAACTCCTGACTCCCTCCAGACAGCTAGTGCAGGGCTGACTGGGGAAGGAGAGACTGAAGAGATGATCAAGAGAATGGCAGGATGCCATCTTTACCACATGAGGACAGAACCTAGGTGTGGAACCCAAGCATACCCTTCCAGCTGGGCACAGCGGCCCACGCCTGTAATCCCAGTACTTGGGAGGCTGAGAAAGGAGGATGGCAGGTTTGAGGCCAACCTCAGCAACTTAGCAAGATTCTGCTTCAAAATAAAAAATTCTACCTCAAAGGTAGAATGCCCTTGGCAGTACAAAGAAAAGGAAAGGAGGGAGGAAGGGAAGGAAGGAGGGAAAGACTTGGGAGTCGATGAGTTGGACTGGAGTCCCATCTCAGCCTTTGGAAGTTCTCTGGGACTTGATTCCTACAAAACAGGAATGACAAAAAGGACAATTAGCAGGGCTGTTGGCATATACAGAGATGATAAAATACAAAATATTTTAAAGAGACAAGCCTAGCTTAGGCTTTATTCATTTGTGAATGCATGTGTAATTTATATAGAACATAATAAACGTAAATACAAATATTACATCATATTTAACATATGAATTTACTGAAGCACTTAGACATTGCCTAGCACATGGTCGTCATCATAGGAGCACTCACTATCTTAATCAGACTCACTATGCGAAATTCAGGTCACGGCCCCATGCTTTGCAAAGGAAAACAGTTCATTCTGATTACTAGGGACTGGCTGCATTGCACCAGGTCTGGAAAGAGAAAGAGAGTTTCAGAGATCTGCAGCAACTCCTTGCTCTTAATTTCCTCCCCATCACTGAAATTCAGCAAAATCTGCATTCTAAAAAAAGTCTTTAAAAAATCTAAATCTAAAAAATCTTTTAAAATATAAAATGTTGTATGCTTTTATTAGTGCATTATCGTCTCACATCATAAATAAAAAAATTTTTTTAATCTCAAAGTCTAAAAAAATCCTTAAAATCAAAAAAAAAATTAAAAATCTAGAAAAAAGTCTGGGTTCAAAAGTTAAAAAATAAAAAACGTATTGCCCATTCTGGATTCATGTTGTTGATTCTGTCTCCCCCTACCGCCCCCTGTGTGTAAAGCAACTTGGATGCTCCATCTCTGCCAGTACAGAGAAGTGTTAAAACTCCCGTCCAGAGTTTGCAGCCTGATTCTAGAGACCCGGACAAGTGTGTGACAGGAACGATGGGACAGAGCAGAGTTGGAAAGATTGAAGAGAGAAACTCTCAGGAGAGAGATGCATTCGTTGTGACGAGCCGTCATAACCAGTTCCACAGACTACGTAGCTTTAATGATGGAGACTGATGTCCTCAGGATTCTGGAGGACTGAAGTCCAACATGGCGTGCCTGTCAGGTCGGCTCCTCCTGAGGCTCCACTCCTTGGCATGTAGATGAGGGTCTTCTCTCTGTGCTGTTACGAGGCCTTCCCTCAGCGTCTGTGTCCTCTCTTCCTTTTCTTCTTACAAGGACACCAGTCCTGTTGGGTTAGCCCCTCCCTCATTACTTCATTTTAACTAAATTGCCTTTTTAAATACCCTATCCCACAATACAGTCCCATTCTGAAGGCACTGGGGTTCAGGCTCCATCATGTGAATTCAACTATAACAGATGGGAGGAAAACTCTCCTTCTGGAACCAGAATTGACCCAGTACTGTCACAGAGGCCCATGGACAGGCTGACAAAGATGGAGCTGTGAAGACATAGACCGAGATTCCTCCACCCTGGCGCCCCTGCCCACCCCACATCATGAAGGTGGAGGGAGATTTCAGGCTTCAGGGGAGGGGCTGGGCAAGGCGGTTTCTAGAGAACAGACACTGCAGCTTCTATGTCTTCAGCACCAGGAGGTGAATCCCATCACACTCTCTCTCCCCAGTGTCCTGACCTTCCATGAAAGCCCCTGGAAGTTGCCTGACAGGTCTCCAGGTTACTGAAAGAGAACAGAGCTGGTCCTACGACCACCACTTGTATGGAGACTGCCCCAGACATCCCAGAAACATTCTGTAAAGTAGAACCTTTCCTGGACTAAGAAATTAATGACTTTGGCAAATGAGCTATGTCTTTTTTCTCTTTTCTCCTCTGGTAAATGAAGATGGTTTGTTTTCCCCACCTCTCAAGCCAAATGAAAAAAAAAAAAAAATCCATGAAAGACACTTGAAGAGACTGCACGGATGGGAGAGAGTTGTACCATATCCCATTTGGATGCTTGACTCGCCCAGAGGTCCGTGGTGCCATGACCGCCAGGATAAGGAACAGCGAGGGAGTGCGGGAAATGGTCCACCATGCATTCCTGATTGCATGCACCAGAGAAGGGAAAATCCCCAAAGAATTCCAGTCAGAGAGAACAGGCAGCTATGTGGAAAAGTGAAAGGCGGAACCCCCTACTCCTCCCCTCCAGGGCTCCTGAGACATGGGTGTTAGGTAGGTCTGAGCTGGTGAAGCAGGAAAGTCCTTTAAATGATGCTAAACTGAAATCTTTAACCCCTGAAAGTGACTAGAAAGCTATAAGATAGGCCATCAATAAGTCATAGAAAAGAAATTTTAATATTTGAGTTAATAGATCAGTAAGTGATTTTTCTTCTACGAAACATCAAGTATGAACTTTCAATAAATTTTCTCCAAGAATCATTTTGCCACTACCATTGGAAGTTGATGCTGATCTCGTATATGGTTGCTGCCTCTCTCACAAGGTGACCCTCTCCACCCGGAGCACCCTCCCAGTGGGTGATTCTCCTTAAATGATATCCGTATTAGCTGGGCCACGCGCTCCTGTAGTCCTTGTGCTTGGGAGGCTGAAACAAGAGAACCAGTTAGTTTCAAACCAACCTCGGCAACTTTGCAAGACCCTCGGGAACTTAGCTAGACCCTGTTTCAAAACAAAATTTAAAAAGAGCTGGAAGTGTAACTCGAAGGTAGAATGTCTCTGAGTTCAATTCCCAGTACAAAAAAAAAAAAAGAACTGTAGTAACATTCCTTTTTGTTTAGTATCCACTACTACTGCACACATACACATACACACACACACACACACACACACACACACACACAAATAGCTATTACATTAGACAAGGTAAATATTTCAAGATAACAATACCAGGTGTTTATAGAATGGAATTTGCTGGGCGTGGTGGCGCACGCTTGTAATCCCAGTACTTGGGAGGCTGAGACCAGAGAATCCAGATTTGTGGCTAATCTCAGCTACTTAGTGAGGCCCTCCGCAACTTAGTGAGACTCTGTTTCAAAATAAAGAATAAAAAATAGAGGTATAGCTCGGAGGCAGAATGCCCCTGAGTTCAATCCCCAGTACCGCAAAATAAATAAATAGAAAGAAAGAATAAAAATAGCACTGGGGGTGTAGCTCTGAGGTAGAATTCCCCTAGGTTCAATCCCCTAGGAGGTTAGGGAGGAGTAGTCATTGGGAATTGGGACCAGATGGGGGATGGAGCAGAAGTCAAGAAGCCTCCTAGAAAGGGTGGTGCTGAGCTGGTGCTTGGTGCCCAGGTGAGACATCTGTTGAGTCACGCATCCAGCGAGAGGGGGATCAAGGGGACCATGTGGAGACTATTGGAGAAAACACCAAACCTCCTTCCACACCTTCCTGGACACCTGTGGTAGGGCAGGACAGGGGAAGAGCAAGGAAGGCAGGACCTAAGTCTGAGCTGGAGATGCAGACGCCTTGTGTGTCTAGATGCCACAGGAGAATGGGCCTTTTATAAAATGAAGCAGGGTAGCAAAATTTCATGCACCAAACTCAAGTGTATAAGGAATGTGGAGCTCGGTTAGTTGAAATGGATTTAATGCTGCTTCTTGTGGAAACATCCGTAGAATTACTGACTTGGTTTCTCTATTTCTGTCTCTTCAGGCTTTAGGAAATATCACTTTAGGAAGTCACACAACATAAATTCCACCTCCCTATGAGCATTTTTAATCCCCTTCCCCTTTGTCCTGCCCAGGATGGCATCTGGGTTCAGGAACACAGACACATGATTTGAAAGGCCATACACAAAATGAAGCCTGAGGCTGGATGGCAGCTGTTTTCTGCCCCCTAGTGTTCAAGGATGGAACTGACCAGGTTCCTGGGCTAGGGCAGCAGGGAGAGCCTGGTGGCCTGGGAACTTGTGTTCTTTTCCCATGCCTGGTCTGGTCCCCGTGGCTCACTCCAGTCCCCTTCATACCTGACTGGAGCTGGAGACCCCCTCAGCCCTGGCTGTGGCTCCCACACATCCTTCCAACAGCCCACTCTAAGCGTTCAACTACAGAGGCATGCACTCGGATCGTCCCTGTAGGGTTGATGAGGTAGAATAGGAAGAATAAAATTTAGGTAGGAAGGAGACACTGGGAGGAAAAGGAAAAATATAGTTTTTAAAATCTGGAGAGTTTTAAGCTAACTCCACCCCTTGGAAGTTTCTTAGGAGGTCCCACACCCTAATCCCCGGAAGCCCTGCCCCCACCTGAGATTCACGGCCAAGGTCAGATCCATCTTGAAACCTGAGGAAGAGGAGGATCCAACCTTTCCTGTGCCCACCCTCTTTTGGAGGGCCACCTATACCTGTGTTCCGGACTTCTAGGCCAACCCCCTTGAATATAAGGACTAAGGAGACAAGGACTCGGCCCCTTGTGCTCTCGCTTGCCCTCCTGTTCCGTGACTCAGAAGATCTCCGCTTACCTGTTTTCCCTGAGTCCCTGAATAAAGACCTGCCTGTTGTTCCTGACTGGCACGTGTTAAAATTCTTTTT